>NW_011627155.1:422012-471927 GCF_000204515.1 Acromyrmex echinatior
AGGAACACCCTCTGTCTGCCGACGAACGGTTCGACCCTTAGCGGTAAGAAACAATCGATTGGCTCGGATTCGTCTCTGGGCCTGTATTCTGTAACCCGGATTATGCAGTTGTTATGAGCACATAACGATTGCATAACGAGTTACAGAATTCCGCCCTGGTGGGTCGCTCAAAAAGGAGTCGTATAACTCTGGTCAGGGCGCTCATTTCTCTGCGTTTATCTATCAGCATCTAATCAAATGATTCTCGCATTTAATATGACTTAGTCAGAGCCTAGCTCTAGTAGTCTTGTAAAAGGCTAGCTCGTGACGAGGGGTTGGAACCCATTTCTTGAATTGTCTAGATTGTTAGACAATCGGCGATGGTACCAACTTTACTCTTATTAGAGGAGCTTGTCACGTCTACCAGTCTCTTGGCATCGCTCGTGGTACAGCACCACTTGTGTCCCACTAGAACTAGCAGTTAGGGCGTATGATTGAGTCAATGTTAAATGTGATGTAGGCGTAAACCAGAGGTGACGGACTCGATACGATCGATTTCGTCTTCTTTCGTGTGGGGCTTAACCCTTGTTTGGCGTTTACCGTGTGTTTTGCGAGTACTCGTCGACGTGCGGTGTTAATTCCACCGATCGAAATAGCAATTCTGTCATGGGTTTTGTAAACGTGGAGTGCCGCAGTGTCGCGCGAAAGACTTTATAAATGAATAGTCCGCGCGCGTTTATAGTATTATTCGCGAGTGTTTTACGCGAGTGTCCTGTGCGAGAGGATGTCAACCCTATGCTGAGAGGAGGAGGAGATCTGGGAGAGGCATCAGGCACCGGCGGAGCAACCTTGCGGTAAATATTTTTTTTGCTTACATAAAATCAATATCTTCTATTTATTCTTGAATCGTTTTATTTTACAATGATTTAAAAATGACAATTAGAAATAGGATTAAAATTATTTTGAAATTTCATATATACGAATTTTTAAGATCTGTTTTAAAAAATGTATAATTATTTTATAAATATCTAATTCAATGATAAATTAAAAAATTCAATGCTTATAAAAATTATATGATTATTTTAAGAAAATTTTACGTTTTTTTTTTAATATTTGTATCCTTTTTGGTTTGTTATAATTTGAATTTTATATTTTTTTTGTTACAGAATCATCGTAGCGACGTTGCAGATATAACTCCGCTGTTGCGCGTCTGGTTGGTGAGTGACGAATCAATATTTTTATTGAGGCAACGGATGTGTGGTAATTTCATTAATATATTATATATTTATAAATGCATATATGCATTAATTTAATAAAAATATACGGATAAGTATATGTATAGTATTCCATACATCCGTTGTCTTAAAATGGATAAGTTAGAACAGATTAGGATAAACTTAATCCTGGATGCCTTCTTATTATTGAATATATTGTGCACTGTTAAATTTATAATGTCATGTTACACCCAGTTTGAGTTATTTCTAATTATTCCTATATGTCGCTACTGCTTTACACAATATTTCGTTAATTAAATTATAAGAATAGAGTAAAACTATTTAACTCAGGAAGATTATTTAATTTAGTTCAAATTTTGTTTACTAGTTGTAAATCCATACGTTAATGTGAACGCTTTGATACGAAGTAACTCAAGCTCGGTTTGAGACTAATAAGGGAATATAACTAAATAAATCTTTCCGATTAAAATGAGCTTTTAGTTGTTTTATTTTAGTTGTTATATTTAAAAAAATAGGGAGACACGTATTTTTTTTTCTTTCAAATTAAATATCGTCGAAACTGTAAGAGGTAGAAAAAAATTTTCAAAATGAATGGCTTCAAAAATACTTCAGAATTATATAAATATTTAAAAAATGAATAAAAAATATTTTTTTTAATTATTTATTTATAAAGAAAAAAATTTTTTTATTATAGTTCTGAAGTACTCTTAATGCCATTCAATTTTTATTCTGCAAATTTTTTTTTATCTCTTACAATTTTGACGATATTCAGTCTAAAAGAAAAAAAAAACGATTTTTTTCTACGGATGATTTCACTCCTTTAACGTGCGACTCAGCACATATAAAAAAATACGTGTCTCCTATTTTTTATCCATAAAACAACATACTCATTTAAATCGAAGAGATTCATTTGATTGTGTTTCCTTGTAAGTAATTCAAGCTCAAATATAATAAAAAATAAGTCATTTTTTAACATGTTTTATGCAATATTAAGATAATACATCTGCAAATAAAAATAAAAGAGAATAAAATATTCGTTTGTTTAAATATATAAAATACATAAAATTAAAAAATATAAAATTTACATAAAATAACAAATCAGAATAAATGAAATTGTCTATGATTACTATAACGTGGAAAAGCATTCGTTTGTTACAGTGTAACGAACAAATATTATTTTGTTAATTTTCCTATCTATCCTATTTCCAAATATTCATTCAGGATTAAGTTTTACACAAGTTGGTGCAGAAAAGCAATATTTACAAAGCAATATTACATACACATATATATATAATGTGTACTGTTTTTTAGAAAATTCCTTCTATTGTTTCACACTTATTTGTGTACATGTTATTGATAAAATAATAACGAAAATTTTTATGTAGCGCATATAATTAATTGATCTCGCTTTTCTATAAAAGATTTTATAGTTATTAATTATTATTGTTTATTTCAATGCACTGACTTTAGCCTAATCTTTTATAACTTATTCATGTAGTAACTGGATTTTATACCAGTTAAAGTAGTAACATGGTGTAAGATTCAATAAACATTTTTCATCAAGAAATAGAAGAATTTTATCTCATAATTAAAATTTAAAATTGTGTTTTAGAATTTTGCATGACTTAAAATACTTAATTTAAAGATAATTTTAATAAATTATACAAAAAATGATTTTAATAATATACAAAATACGATATAAAATACATCATATTTATTGATGTGAGGGACAATAATCCCTTTCGGATCTTACATCATTCATCTGAATTTCTCATCTCTGCATGCTTTGAGATGAAATTCAGCAACGAATCGTTCGAATCGTTAAATACGTACATTGGGCCTTGAATTTTATCAGATTGTAATCGATTTAGTAATTTTCAGTCATTTATTTTTAAATTAAAGTTTTGTTCGTTACATTATAAAATTTATATTAAGAAATTTAATCTGATTTTATAATATTCGAGAATATTTTGAAATCAAAGTGTTGTTGACGTAAAGATTTTTTTAGATTTATTTTTAGTCTAATACTTATATTTTTAATTTTGAATAAACGTGACATTTATTCGTATATTAATAGAATTATTATTATTATTGATTGTTCATATTAATATTTAGTAATTAATTTCATTAATACGATAGCCCCTTCGCGACGCGTTCGTGTTTCGCGCATCGTACCAAAGCGTAAAATCTTACGCTTATTGCCTGCGGAGTTAGCCGGCAACAGTCGGCAGCAAAAAGGAGTATTTCTCCTTTGTTGTCGATTTCTGGCATCTAAAGCCAGAATATTGGCCAGGAACAACGAAAGGTGAGTTCAATCTGGCCAGAAGAAAGAAGAGAATCTGTGTACGAGGTAGGTTGGTGTGTAACACCAATCTAAATTTTTAAAAGGTAAACTAAATATTTGGGAGGGTAACTTGCTCGCAAATTGCGAGTTCTTATATTTTTTTAAATTATTTAAAATATAAAAAACTAACAAACAACAGAGCTAATAAGAATCAACGCAGATGAGTCAAGCACAAGTTTAGTAAATTAAAAAATTTACAAAATTTGCGCTTGATTATTCGCGCTGACTCTCATTAGCCCTGTTATTTGTTAAATTTTTGTATTTTAAAGATTCAAAGCCTGCTTTAATTATAGACTGCGTTCGGCAGAGAAAGCAGCGTTTGCAATTGTTGTAAAATTCTTCAATATGATAGTTTACACATTTAGATCCATAAGGAACCAAAGCAAGAACCAATCGTATTAAAGAATTTTACAACAATTGAAAAGCTATTTTCTCTGAATGTAGCCATTAATGTATTAATATTATATTCGCGGTTGTTGCATATTTATGAAGTAGGTAGGAATACACGAGTGGATAGGTATAGGTATATATCCTAATAGGCACAAATAATGAAAATATGGGTAGGTAAAACAATAAAATATGAATAGGTAGAGACTGTATAGGTAGGATGATAAGTATGGATAGGAATAAACATATCATATGTACATACTTGAAAGAAGAGATAATTGAAGGGATAATTGAAAAGAAGGGATTAAAAATTGAATAAGATTTTTAATTCATTCTAAATTTTATTTAATTAGGGAAGATTGGGGTCAAAAGTAAAATAGGAATACACGAGTAAGTTGTAACATTTATATAAAAAAACGTTATAAATAAAATACGCAAGTGTAAGAAAGAGACAGAAGTTTTTAATAAATATATTATGAACTTCTATTTCTTCCTTACGCTTTTGTATTTTGTTTATAACGTTTTTTATGTAAGTGTTACAATTTATCCATGTTACTTTTGATCTCAGTAGATCAATAGTCTCTCCTATCAGCATCCTGTTCCAATTATTAAATATGAAAATAAAACAAATAAATTTCAAATTTTATTGAATTTTCAGCTGAAATTAAACTTTTTTTATAAAATACTATACACGTACAAATTATGTAACGCGTTAATATTGTAATTAATTATATTATAAATAAATGTATTATATGTATTTATAATAATATTTAGAATTGATGTAAATTATACGAAATCAACGAAACATACGACAACAAAAATTGTTTATTGATTTAACAAATTTGATAAATATTTAATTTTGAAACTTGAATTTGGATTTTTATTTTAAATATCAAAAAGTTATTACAATTTTGTAACTTCTAAAATTTTATGTTAAGAATAATTGTCAATTTTTCTTCTTATTAATATACAAATTTATTAAATAATTCAGTAAAGATTAGAACCTTGACTAAGGCAATAATTAAATATTAACTTCTTACTCGTAAAATTTTTGACATTACATTTTTAACATTACAAGCATGTCTTTAGTGATTAATTTTTTATATGCAAAAACCTCATTGCTCAGATGAATGTTAGTGAATGCGTGGTTTGTATCGATAAAAAGTTGAAACTATTTTCATCATAGAGAGTTATTCATCGTCGCTTTTCGTAAAGTCCATTTGCGAAGTCTAAGTGCCCGTTGAAGATTCTGATTATAAGATTAGAATTAATCCCGGATTTTCTGAGCAGTTTTTGAAAGTAATAATTTTTTCAACGAGTCAATGACAATTACTATATATTTTAAAGTCACATTGTAAAATGAATTAAATGGTATATATTGAGATATATAATTTTCATTGATTTCTTAATTATTTTAATACATGTTCTTCCATTAGTAAACGTCTTAACTTGTCCTAACTTGTCTTAATGACAATAAGACTTTAATATTATATGATAAATATGGATAATAATGTAATTGTTTAAATCCATATTATTAAGTAAATAAATTCAAGTTTGTGCAAATAATTGGTTTGTTATTTTGATGATTACGAATGTGTATATTTAATTCTCTAACTGTTGATTGTTTTAAAAATCTTTTTTAGGTATTGGACATCCCACCATTCTAGGATATTATTAATTATTTTAGTAATAGCAATTTATATGTATACATATATATAAATATTTATATATATGTATATACTTTTCTAATAAAATACATGCGCGCGCGTAAATTATGAGATTATTATATTCAACAAATTTTGATTTTTGTCGTTTTAGATAATTTTACCATGCAAAATGCTTTACATTCTTTTGATAATATTATCATGAATACATAAATTTAATTAAAAATGTGTGGATACAAAAAATTCGAGATGAGTCGAATGGGTACTCCCATATTAGCGGGATATTAATAATTAAAATTTGTAAAAAATACAGGAAATTATTAAATTTATATAAATTTATATAAATTTTTCAGTATAAAATAGTTTTTTAAAGTCCCACTATCGGGTTCGGCTTATCTCGAACAGTTGGTACCCGAGAAACTTTTGTACCCATATAAAAAAATTACAATAACGCATGTATTTTATTATTATTAAATGTATTCCTTCGTAAACATTATTCCATAAAAAAATCATTCTATCCATTTTTTTTTTTAATAAAAGATGATTTTTAGTAATGGTAGAACATATTTTCTTACTTTTACATATAACTTTTAATATTACGTTAAAGATATGATAAAAATAGTAATTGTAATTGACATGCTGCCAAAATTATTACAATCGTAAATGATCTAGAAGATTCGAAATTCACCATCCTGTAATAAGACCGTTGGTTTGACGAATCATTTAATTTTTCTTTGTGAATGGATTTTATGAATTTGACGTAGAATCAAAATATGTTGAGTTCACTCTCCACTATGAAGATTGTTCTTTTTTGTATCAGATAATAACCAGCATATTACAAAGGGACTTTAATGTGATTAAATTATTAGGCCAGTTAAACAATTAAGATAACAGATAAATATATTAATTTTCTATCGCGTTAGATGAAATTTAATAAATTTTATAATCGCAAGTTAACAATAAAAAATAAATACTAATTATTGTTAATATTTCATTGCGTTTATTAATATTTTGTTCATTGGTTTATTAAAATTTGTGTTATCGTATTTTCGATCAGTTTTCGTATAATACCGCATTATTAAAATTTGTTAATTATGCTAATATTATTATTATAGTAATATAATGTGTATATTACTATTTTATATTGAATTTTATTTATTATATTATATTATTTTTGTAAATTATATTATTTTAAATTAATACAAATGTATGTTGTATGTCATATTTGTTAAATAAAATTGTAATTGTATTTTGTTATTTTGTATATTATAACATATTGTAAAATAAATGATAAAAACTAATAAATAATAAAGTTCTTTAAATAAACCATAAAATCGGATAACTTTGGTCCACGGAATAATTTTGACTCAAAATTTTTAAAAATACGTAAACAGCATGTCCACGATTAGGACGTAAAGCATTTTGAAACATTTTTAAGAAATTCTTTAAATATCTTACATCCTGATTCCGATTTACGTGTTGGTTAGATATTATCAAAATTTGCGCCAAAACTATCCTATTTTATAGTATGTACGTAAATAAAAGATGACCGTCGATTATAATCGGCGGGGGGGGTGGAGGGCCTCTACAGATTGTCCCGTTTTTGCTTCTTTGAAATTCTACTTCAAATTGAGAACATACAGTTAGTTTCTATGGAAAAACGGGACAATCTGCATTTAAAAAATGTTATTTTTATGTGTATAGGTACTGCAAAAATACGTACAAGAAATTTATTAAATGAATGTGTTTAATATTCATTTTTAAGTTTCAGATTCAGCAGTTTCCATTTTTAATGGAGAAAATAAGAAAATAAATCACATTTTCCAGTAATTAAATTTTACTTACTTTATTAAAATTAAAAGTAAAGCTTAAATAAATCTTGACTTATTGATATCACATTAATTTCATTATTAATTTAATTATTAATCATTATTTTACTTATTTTTGTTTTTATTATGCTTTTATAAATTTATTAGAAAGGCCATGAGTCTAGATTCACAGATCTTGCTTAAGAGACTGTAGGTCGTAAAATCGCAAGAATTGAATTGTCGAATATGAGAAAAATAATCTACTGTGTTTCATTGATTTCTTACAGCTTACAATCTTACGTTATAATAACCCTTCGTAATAGATCGGAAATCCAAACAGAAATCTTAAGAAGAACCCCGGCCGTATTCTTTTGCTGTAGCTGTGAAAGAATATATGAGAATATATTGAAATGATAAAATACGATTTGTACGTAGTACAATTCTGATTTCAGTCTGAAGTCAAGAAATAACGATCTTACAATCGAGGAAGACAAGAATAAATGTAAATTTATTTTTTAATGCATTTGCTTATATTTGTATTTATATATACCTGCATATACGGACGAAGCATATATTTCGAGGTTGTGAAATTGTTGTAACCATATAGCGTTTTCCTATATTATCTAATATGTATATACACTCAGCAACTAAAAAGTTGCAACACTTTTTTCGATGGATTTCGAGATGCAGCCTACTCATTGAACGATTGATTCTTACTTACTGAGTCGTAAGTAAGAACGCTTGTATCTAGTAGTAGACAGTTATTGAAGGTATGAATAAAACATAATACACAATCTCTAAAATTATAAATTACATCTTTCAAACCATACGTTTTGCATAATCCTTTTTATTACGATATATAGCTTATACATACATATATATATATATGTATATATATATATATAATTTGTTTTATGTACTCTAAGCTTACAGATATCACTGCATATTTTGTCAATAAATCGAGTGTAAATTATAACAGAGACTTATACTTTAGTGAGTAACATTATTGCGTCGTCCTCGTCTCTTGCGACTACTGCCAGACGAACGATTTGACGAAGCCCACTGTTCGTAGAAACGTTCAGCTTCTAGCCATTCTTGATACTTGTACCACCATTCTTCCCATTTGATATAATCATCGAGAGTAAGATCACGAAGATATCCTCTCGCTTTGTAATAATCATATCGTACGCGAACATCATCCCAACATTCGAAACCTCTTGGACCTTGTGCTAAAAGTGATTCAGGATAATGACCAGGAGGTGGCGAGTCGTAACCTAAACGCGCAATTCTCTCCTCGCCTTCTATAACGACCTTCATCGCATTCTCTCCATCTTTCGTGATACGCATATTTTCCATGTCTCTACGATCTACACTCCACTGTGCCATTTTACCAAATCTGTGAAAATTAAACAGAATTATTATTAATAGAAAAACTAGAGTTGTGTGAAATCAATTTGAATATTGTAAATTTATTTGAGTTTTATTATTACAATATTGCATTAGGTTTTTAATACCTTTCGGATAATGTCATTTTTGGTGGTCCTACATGGGATGTAGTCGAGGAACTATCGCTATCGTCGCTGGGTGAAGATTCTGGTGCAGGCCGTATTACTTGTGATGTTCCATGACTCGTACCATGTGTTTTTTCTACTTTTACTGGTTTACGTATCTGCACAATTTTAAAAGTATTTCTAGTATAGGCAAACTTTAATTTTGAAGGAACGCGTCATTATGCACAATGCAATATACCTATCCAGCGTTTAAGAAATTGTTAATATAATTTTATAATTATTACAAAGCATTTGTTGGAAAATTTTTCTCCACAGGATTGAATAATTGCTACAAGTTTGCCAATAAAGATAGAAAAAAATTACAAGAATTAAAGATTAAGAATAAGAAACTATTATTTTACCAATGAGATAGGATCTGGTACTCGTGGATCTTCTGGCAATCTATTGTGATGTTTCTCTTTACGACGAACCTTGGTTTCTTTCTCTTTGATGTTTTTGTAATCCTTCTGATGACGCAACGGCGGTTGCGGTGCCGGTGGTGGTGTACGTGGTCGTGGCAAGGGCGGTGATCGTGGTCTCGTGCGCGGCTGTAAGGTCCGTGAACTCGACGCGATTACTTCTTTGGGATGTGTTCTAGTTCGTATCGGACTAACTGATCTCGAATGCGAACGAGATAATGGCGCGACGCGTCGTCGTTCTTTCGGTGAACAAACGGAACATGATCTGTCAGAACATGTACTGCCCGTGGTAGAGCTACGAGCAGTCTGTCTATTTTTATTGCGTTCGCGGGAAGAACGTTCACGCGGTGATCGTGGACTTCTCGTTCGAGGACTGCGCGGTCGTGGACTGTGAGGGCTACGAGATCTTGGACTTCTCGGACTCTTGGGATGTCCTCTGCTAGGTTCACTGCTACTACCAACATATAATTCCTTGTATCCACTGTGACGCCACCTATTTGGATCTCGTTCCTCTGCTTCCAATAGCTTCTTGTTCCAATAGCTCGAGTGTGACTCGCGTGCTTTTCGCATTACGCTATCTATCTCTTTTCGCTTATTAGAACTCTCGCCATGTGGTCTGGATTGTGATACACTCGTGTCCATTCGCAGCCTGCTTGAATTGCTGCTGCTAGTGCCTCTTCTTCTATCATAATCTCGGGATGACATCTCTGAAGATTTAATTTTTAGAGGAATTTAATTTTCTCATTCATGTTGCATTATTATTTAATAAAAATAAAATGTCATTATCAATTATATTGAAATAAACGTTTATATTTTTATATAAAACGATGCTAGTATTGTGAATTAAATGTTTCAATGTAAAATAAATTAAAAATAAATAATTTCAAAGATATTGTTAAATGTAAAATTGTGATATTACATATATATATATATATATATATATATATATAAGAAACATATTTACCTTACAGATGGAAGACAAAGATAAAGCAGAAAAATATTTAGTCAAACCAGGCACACCAGTACAATATAATAATATTAATCCTCCATAGGCAATAAGGATAATGCTCGAAACTGCTGCAAACGTGCCAAAAGACCATAGGAAGTCTCAGAAGCACTCGTCCTTAGAATCGACTGGCCTAAGTGAAAAATTCTGTATGTCACAAATCTGATTGAGACGTCATTAGGTCAAAAGACGTTAAAGATAGCAAAGTGCATTTTCTTTTGGGGGATTTTTTTCTCACGTGAATCTCCGATATTTTTTGCGACAGTCCACAAATACATGTATGTACATCTTCGTTGCAAAGCGTACAACAAGATCGCCGATATACGATGTCTTTAACATCGTTCACTCACCGCGTGTGTCCAATGAGAGATCCATGCGTGCCGCGAATCAAACGCACGCGCGTCAAAGTTCTCCGGAGAACTCGAGATTATCGCGCGATGACCCCCGGGGTCATGAACCGCGGAAACCGTCGCAATATAAACGATTGCGATGTCGCGTGCCGAGAACGTACGAACGTACGAACATACGAACGCATCGCGTTCCGAATAACGCGTCGTAGTCGTAACGCGACGGCTCCATCACGCGACGGCACTTGACGGCAACGACGACGGATGTAGCACGCCACATTGCTCGATTTACCCGCATAATCAACGTTTCGTTTAACCGCCCGATGGTCGATCGAACTCGACCCGTATCACGTAAACGAATCACGAGCCACGAGTGTCATCTTCGCGGTAGGCCGGGTAGGCGTCGCCTTCTTTCGTTTCATGACTACGACAGAAGGCAGGGCACATCGTCAGTCGATTCGTTCCCGTTCGTGGTCACTCGCGACGCGACTTTCTTTACCTTGACTTTCTTCTCTATCGATGTCTGTCCCTTTGTTATAGCGGGACACAGTGTCACTTTTTTTTTCTTTCTTTTTTGGGTTTTTTTTTTTTTTTTAACGCGATTCGGTCAAAGCGCACGAACGGTGCCATATAGCACTGTATACGTGGAAGTCCTTGCGCGGGCTGAGCGGGCTCCGAGAAATGACGGACGACAATTGTACAATGTATGAATGTACGTGCCGACGGGGGCGGCACTGTGCTCGAGGGGGCGTTACCCGGGTAACGCTGCGACGAAATCCCTTGCCGCGGCGAGAATGGCGAGATGCTTCGAGAGAGAATTCGAGCTCGTTCGAGAGGAGATAGCCTGTATGTAATTGGTATAAAGCGCGTGCGCGCACTCATCCGCTCCCTTGCCAGCGTCAGCCCTCGTCGCTCCATTTTTACAAAAGCGAAGGTCGACGGCACTCTTTTTTTTCGTTTCCATTCTCTTTCTTTCTCTTCCACGCGCATCTTCTTTCTCTACCATTCACTACTTATACACACATTCACACAAGCGCGCGCGCGCACACGCACATACACACACACTTGAAACGCACACACATGCACACTTTCTACAAATTTTCTCTCTCTCTTTCTCTCTCTGTCCCCCCTTTTCGCCGTTTGCTGCGTTCGCGAACCAGATTCCCTTCTTTTCTTTCTCTCTCTCTCTCTCTCTCTTTCTCTCTCCCTCTTTTTCCTGCTAGTATCAACCTCTTGACATCACAGGACTCCAATTACTAGTGAAATTCGAATACGTCAGTTTTTCTGTACGTGCAAGCGAAGCGCGTTTACTCAACGGCGACTGCCGTTTGTTACAACTCACGTCCACGTCCACGTCCACGTCCGCGTCCGCGTCCGCGTCCGATAAAGGCGGAGCGACAAAAATCAATTGCTCAAATCTAGCACGCTTCGATTCGACCCGGATAATACTTTTTTTTTATCGGAATCCCCGCGTCTATCACGCAGGACGAACGGACACTCACTTTTCTTAACGCGACGACCCGATTACTTGCATTTTCTGGTACGCATCCCGGCGATTTGCTCTCGCGTGATGGCGAATATGTTCACAATGGACTTTCATAAAAGAGGTTCTTCTGTCACTTAATCATTAACCATCGAACGGAGATAGATGGTGAGCTTTCTTTTGATGGTAGATTCTTCATCGATAGAGCACAGTGCATACAAACAGATAGAAACCTAAAGCTGGCGGCACACGATGCATGTTTTCTTGCAGAATCTGGGAGGTGGATTAAAGGTGCATTCACATGTGAGCGTTAAGCAGCTGAAGCAGCAATCAATCAGCTGGGGCGATACGAGCAGTGGTGTAAAAAATATTTTTTTACGCCACTGTAAAAATTGCCTCGTTAATTGGTTGCTGCTTTCGCTGCTTGACGTTTGCATGTGAATGCACCTTTAGAATTTTGCCATCGTATTGGCTGCGATGCTGTCAGTGGCCTAGTTTACATCGTGCACTTGAATACGAATAGAGAGCCTCACAGGGAGAGAGTAAATGCTCATGTCCAATCAAGATGGGAGTCACTTGACCAATTTTCTCCAATCTCTTCTATATCTATGGAGCTTCGTATTGGCTGCTTTCACATCGTATCCGCGATACGCATGTACTTTCTTCAATTATCCCCGTTCCCCCCATCATCCTCGATCACCAGGCTCCATTGATAGTCATGAAAATTTGCCCAGGGCTGAGAATCTTTATTGAACGAGATATTGTAGTATCTCGTTGATGGTACGTGTATCAAATGTACGATGTAAACTAGGCCAGTGCCAGCAACACAGCCAATACGGTGGCAAGATTCTAATCCAATTAGCAATCCAGCAAGAAAACAAGCATTGTGTGTATATTAATTGCTCATATCATTAATTGATCAATTTAAAATTATATAATCTCATTGGTGAAGCAGTGAAAAATTATTAAAAACAGACCGATGTGAATGGCGTGTGCAATTGCGCCGCTCCCGTTAAATCTGTCTCTCAAATGTCAAATTTAACGCTTCTTGCTCTTTTTCATGTATAAAATTGTCGGTCTAATAGTTTTGTGACAAAAGTCATCACGTGAATACTGAATAGTATATCTCGCCGGTGTCAGGAGCAATTCTCTTGGTAACCCACAATATGTCACTTTAAAATTGCCGCCGTGCAAATGTTTAAATGGCCGCTTTTGGTATCTGCGAAATTCGTCTCGTGAACAAGCACACCTCGATTTCTTTCACCATGATACCATGATCAGTTCCACGTTGACGAATTGACGACTATCGTGGTGAACAGAACAGTGATAAAGTTCCACGTAGCATGAGGTAGAGCGTGGTCATGATAATTGCACGTTATGTCGGAACATTGTAGGATCAGTGGACGTTGAGATAGAATTAATTCGTGTATTCGTAACAGAAGCGTACCTATTGAATAACAGAATTAAAATGGGATACTTAAACATTTTCTTAATCTTGATTGTTTCAACAATTGCACTCGCAGCAAATGGAGGTAATTTAATTTATAATTTATTTGTGTAATGTACATTTTACAGTATGTGCATAAGAATCAAATTATAATACTTGACTTAAATTTGCAATTTTTCTGCTTTATAATGATTTCAGTCAAATATTTTGGATAAACAATTAAATATTTTGAAATATTTTGGATAAACAATTAAATGATATTTTGAAATATTCCAACAGTTTTCTAGTTTGTATCATTTCAATTCTTACATTTGTATAGTAAGATATTGAAACACATAATATATTATATTAATTAGAGAGTAGAAATAACTCATTGCAAAAATATTGTAACATATTTAAGCTGATTCTATAATCAGTTGGTAAAAATCTTAATGAACTTTTTACAATAAGCTATTACTCAAGTTTTAAATCTTAAATCATAAGAAATTAACCAATCTGTCGAATATTAGAAGAACAATCAATTATGATTGGAACAATCAATTTCTTATAACTTAAGACTTAAAACTTAGGTAATGACTTATTGTAGAAAATCTATAATGGGCTAGACATTAGTTTTTATTATTTATTTATTATATATCAATTGAGCTGTTTATTTATCTTGTTATTTTAATTACAATTATGACTGTTGCTATATGTTTAATTTTATACAATACATTACTTATTTAAATTATTTAGATATATTAATTTGTGTTAAATATATTTAATATGACTCAATATAATAAAATAATACAATATCATAAATTTATGTTATATTAAATTTATTTACATTAAATATTATGTAAAATTTGATAGATCTTTACACACTTTGTATTTATACTTGCAGCATATGTCTATGCTCAAGAAGATGAGAATATTGATGATATTGTTGACGTAGAAGGTGAAGAAAGTAGTATAATAACTGATGAAGAAACAGAAGAAGATACTAGTAATGCTTCAGTTGATGCAGATACGACAATACTTTTTACAAAACCTATTCATAATACGTTATCTACTCTTGGTATTTTTATTAATTTTTTTACTGTTAAAGTTAAAATGTAAATATTTTTTTATAATACTAAAATTCATTTTAAATTTGACAGAATTGCCAGCTGGAAATATAATAGAATTTCTTGTTGGATTTATTAATAAGGGTGAAAATGACTTTGTTTTGGAATCATTGGATGCTTCCTTCCGTTATGCAATGGACTTTAATTTCTATATTCAAAATTTCTCTACATTCACGTTTAACAAAGTTGTGAAACCGAAACATGAAGCTACCTTAGCTTATTCTTTTATACCATCTGAGAGCTTTGCTGGAAGGCCGTTTGGCTTGAATGTTAACCTGAATTATAAAGATACCGTATGTATGATATTAAATATAAGATATTACATATAAAATATATAAAAACATTTAATAAATTTACGATCTAGATAAAAGAAAACTACATGATATAACTTATGAATGAGAAGTATGTAAGAATAAAAAATTTAAGCCAGTAGCACATGATATATGATTTCTTGATTGCTTGTATTCAAGTAAAGTACTACAAATTATGCATTCTAAGCTATGTTCAGATTTCTAACTGAGTACTGGATGTATCACTTTATTCTTGTTTATTGTAAATTAAACAAGGGTGACATGATTCCCGGTGAGCACCTTGGGAATCCGAACATATTTCTATGTACAATTCTAGTAATTTACTAGAACATAAACAATTCAGCAAGAAAACATGCATCGTGTACTGCTTACTTTAGAATACTTTAAAGTAAGAATTCACAAGTATAATTTTATATTTACATATTCTAAAAAAGTGATATGTGAAAAAACATATTATTAAAATTATAAGAAAATCATATTATTAAAATTAATCTAAAAATCTTTGATTTTGAAGAATTATTTCACTATATGTGTAACATTTTTTATTTATTATATATACTTTTTTAAATTCGATATGTTTAGGGATATATTATTTGCGCGTATTGATGTATTATATTTTTCTGCAGAATGGCGTTTCCTACAATGAAGCTGTCTTTAATGAAACTGTACAAATTATAGAGATAGACGATGGTCTTGATGGAGAAACTATTTTTCTTTATGTATTCCTCGCAGCATGTGTTATATTGACCCTTGTAGGAGGTCAACAATTATTATCATCTCTGGGACGTAAATCGCGTTCTTCTACTACTCGTAAAGTACCAGTAGAAATGGGTACATCTAACCCTAACAATGTAGATTATGATTGGCTGCCGAAGGAAACTCTCAATAGAATCAGTAAGTAGTAGATTTATCAAAAGTTAATGAAAATTGCTTACATAATGACATTTAAAATCAGTCGCGTTATTTATAGCACAGTAGTAATTTTTTTGATGAAATTGAGAAGTTGTGGAACTTCACATAGCTATAATTTAGCATTTCTAAGGGTCAGCAAAAGTCATGACGAAGATTTTTACTGAATTTCTGGTCAGTTATAGCTAAAATACTAAGAAAATTGCAATGTAATTATTCGTAATAAAAAAAGTTGTAGGCAGATCCCTACAAGATCACTTTTTTAGAAAAAGAGATAAATAAAAATTCATTCCATTATTTGCACTATACAATACAAATGAGTACAGATGATTTTATTTGTTATGTTTAAGGATCATTGCAAATCCAGCTCTGTATAGTCCTTCGTAGCTTTGTAAAATATATTTAAAAACATCTTATAATGAAATATTGCTTTTTAGTTTTTTGTCTTTTCATTTAATGATAATAGATTTCACTATCGAATCTCAATTGCTACAAATTATATAAATGATTGATATTACAAATTTCTTAATTTGCATTATTAAGTTAAAAGATATTGCGTAAAGAACTTTAAAATAAAAAATAACGAAACAACAAATGCTTGTTTACAGATAAATCTCCTAGAACTCCAAAACAAAGTCCAAGGCAAAGGAAAACAAAAAGAACAACTGGTTTTGATGATTAAATTACATATGTGTGTATGTGTGTGTGAGTATGGTGTGTATATGTATATGTATGTGTGTATGTGTGTAATGTGCGTGTATGTATGCGTGTATGCGTATATAGGATGTATCTTAAAAAACGCCCACGAATCATATGGCATTATTCCTGATCAAAAACTGAGTCTAAAATTTATGAACCATTTTGCAATTTTCGTAATAGCTAACGCGACATTAGTATTTAAAGATTGTCGAATAAGCGAATGAAATCAATGAATAAGATATCAATTTTAAGATATTTTTCAGCAATCTTTACGAAATATCTTAAAGAGGGACTCTTAAAAATTTTTTGCAGTTGTCTTATCGATTTTAGATATTTTGCTTTTTTGTGGAATAACTAAAAAAAATTGCAAAATGATTCATAAGTTTCAGATTCAGTTTTTTATCAGGAATAGCGCAGGAATATCATTTGTGAGCACTTTTTGAAAGACATTTTATAGGATAAGTCTAATAAAAAAGTTCACAATTTTCAATAAAATAATTAGAGATAGAGGGTTGACAGTTATATCAAGATTGTAGAATAAATAGGAGGCATACTTCAATGATCTTGAATAATCTTAAGTCCTTGAGTTTCACATGGTGAATTTTTTCATCAGATTAACTACACACACACACACACACACACATATATATATATATATATATATATATACACACACACACACTACGCACGCATATATATACATACACATATATGTATACATATATACAAATATATATGTATATAATTTGAAGTTAATGCAGGAAAATTTATATTACAAGAGATAACTGCGATCATTATTGAAAGATAATTCATGATTCATTCATTTCTTAATCTCTTGGTCAGAAAACAGAATGAACAAAAAAATATTCAATTTTTATTAATAATGAAGAACACATGGAGTTCCTTATAATAAGTTTTTAACGAGATACTATTATAAAGAAAACCACATACGAGTTATATTCTGTAATATTACAGAATATTGAACTTTATACATGTACGTTCAAAAGCAATAGAAAGAATGGTATAATATGATACTCAATGATTTTTTGCACAAAACCTATATATAGTTACATAGCATTTAAGAACTATGTTTTTTTTTTTAGTTTATTTGCTGTGTTGTGTTTTATATAAGCTGTATTATTACTACGAAGAATACAAATGTATACGTGCATGTGTGCGTGCATACATGCATGCATGCGTGTATGTATAGTAGAGATAAAATTTGATTATTTTATAAGGCCCAGTTTCACAACTTGCTTGTTTCTCATTTCTTTCCAATTTTAGAATTGAATAGGTCGAACCTCTGTTAAGAACCTTTGTTAAGAATTAACCGTGAATTGTGAAACTAGCCTAATTGTATTAGTATATAAAAATTTAATAAAATAATTTTTTATGAACAAATTTTTATAAATTTATTTTAAGAATTTGACAATCTATGTGTATATATAATATATATCTTCTATTAAAATTCGTTCTTGTTCATAATTTTGAATTAATTAGAATCATAATGGTCACGTTCAGTAGACACAACTGTTTCGTAGTGGATTCGCTCGCTGCTATTGGTGTATTCTTTTAGATCATCCAACCAATATTTTTTATCTATAAGGATACATCAATAGCAGCGAACTGTTGAGTTCACTGAAAGCAACCATTGAGCGCTCATTGATCCTCAATAGTTGAATCTGCTGAACGCGACCATTCTGCGTTTTAGTGTCTCATGAAATGGCACCTTTATTAAAGTACTTCTTGTTGCAAGCGAGCGCGAGTTTGCAAGTTGTAACACTGTTTTATCATCTATGATCTTTATTTAAACGGGTAGACCATAACCTGAAAAAACATCTGTCGCCGAACGTCGACGTCATCTCTGGTGAATTCTGATCACGTTTGTGACCCGCGTACTATCTACACATCATTATTCTGCAATCATTGACTGTAATTGAAGATCAATTGTAACGCGATATCATAAGCACAAAAACGGCATTGTAGAGACCACGTAAAATGTCAGATGTGAGAGACTGGTTCAATTCTCTACCTATATTTACGAGATATTGGTTATTGTGTACCGCGGTTCTGACATTACTCGGCAGATTTGGATTTCTGAGTCCGCTTTCGTTGGTGTTGTGGCCCGACCGATTTCTGCATAATTTTGAAATCTGGCGGGCGGTGACAAGCGTTTTTTACTATCCTCTCAACCAAAGCACCGGCTTTCATTTCCTGATCAATTGTTATTTCTTGTACAATTATTCATTAAGGTTAGAGCGTGGAGAGTATGATGGAAAGCCCGCGGATTATTGCTTTCTTCTGTTGTTTAATTGGATATGCTGCGTTATCATTGGACTTCTTGGCGATTTCTCCCTGCTTATGGATCCCATGGTGCTCAGTGTGTTATACGTGTGGTGTCAGCTAAATAAAGATGCTATTGTAAACTTCTGGTTTGGTATGCTCTGCTCTTTTTTTATATCATTTTTTATTTATAAATTACATATAGGGTAGAGTGGGATCTTTTCGTCTATTTCGATAATGTTTGTTTCTGAACAGCACATGATAATTATTTAAAAGTTACTTGGGCTCTCAAAAAGTTATTATGATTATATAGTGTAATTATAAACACATTACTGGAAAAAAGATATTTATTATTGTAAATTTGTTTGTATTACTTTAAAGTTAAAACTGACGGAATAGCCCCGTCCTACCCTAATGATTATATCATTACGTTATGATGATACTAACTCTTACGTTGGCTTATATGAACAAATCTATTGTCAGGTACACAATTCAAAGCCATGTATCTGCCATGGGTCCTATTTGGATTTAATCTGATTATTTCTGGTGGTGGAATGATGGAATTGTTTGGGATTCTAGTAGGACATCTGTATGTCTTTTTGAAATTCAAGTATCCCCAGGAGCTTGGTGGTCCAGAATTACTCAATACTCCTGGATTACTTGAAAGTTATTTTCCACCTCAAAGAAGTGGAATTCGATCGTTTGGAAATGTACCTGCACCTAGACCTACGGGGGAACAGAATCAAGGAAGAAATATATTTGGAGGACATAATTGGGGAAGAGGTCACGTATTGGGACAATAATTGAAAGAAACTTATAATTTAATAAAAAATTAATTATTTTTATATTTGTTTCGCTGTTTACTATAATATATAAGAACAATTATTTTCTGTATTATCATTCTTCCAAATATCTTTTTATGAATTTAAGATGTGCATTTTGATGCAATTTAATAATAAATATGCATATTATAAATTTAGAAAACCAAAAAGAACTTACATTTTATATGATATTTGCACTGTGTAAATATATTATTGATTTTCTCTCTTTCTCTTATACACAAATATTGGTTATAAAATATAAGGATAAGAAATTATAATTTAATTTTTTCATAGATCTTATACACATGGATGCTGTTAAATAAAAAGGCAGTAAATGCATTGTATTTTCTATCCTTCATTGTACCAAATGTATGACACATGCTTAAAATGAGTCGAAATGACATCTGAGAAATAATCAATTTCAAATATGTCACGCACTGACATTTTTTAACCGATGTATTATAATTGATAAAGTTCTGCAAAAATGATAAAGATAATATGGTATATATTGGAGAAAGAATGACAATATTTTTCTTCATTTGTAAGGACTAATAAACGATTATGTTTAATGTAATAAAACAATTTAAATTTGCACAGTAGTCACATTCTCATTTCAAAAGAACAAAAGATATTGTACTTTCTCGCTCTATTAATTCAGTCCCCTGATTATAGCCACAAGGCATATCCATGTTTTCAAGATCAATGAAATTTTTATAGACCTCTTTCATTTAATAACTGATCGTTAATTACATTCTCAATGAAATATATTTATCAGTAAGTTTGTAAATATTTTCTGCACATTTTTATATTTAATGGTAAAAGAGAAGTGTAGAATTAAAGGAAAAAAAGTATGTAATCTCTGATGAATATTTTAATCACACAAATGTTAAAAATTTGCATACACATATATATATATATATGTATACATATATATATATTAATATTATTATATATTGTATAAATAAGATATTCTGAAAAAAATTAATCAATTTTCTAACGTCTTATTTGACATGAAAAGAATTATTTGTAAATCACATTTATTTTAAAGCAGAATTTCGATGCTCAGTTTAATAATTGTTTATGCAATACATACACACACACACACGCACACATCATGTGTACTTAAAAAAAAAAATAAAATTGAATAAAATAAGCATATAATTAAATAAAAAATTACAACACATTTAACTCCGTTTTAAGTATTTTTATTTGTCAGCACCTTACAAAATCTGTAAAAACATAAGATACAAGATACTTAGTACAATTATATCTTTCTATTGTCAAAAAAAGACTACTAGAATATTTTTTATTGAGGTTGTCTTCCTCAATGGCTAAATGCCTGCTAGCACACAATACATCATTAGATGTAGTCAGTGTTAAACAGGTGGATGGGATGCCAACCCCTACCAAGAGCTCAAAGTTAACACTTTTCATTGTGACTATTATATATATTAAAACTAAAGTTAATAAATAATTTCAAGATTGTATTCATAATAAATCGAATTTAATTAAATGACAATATAATGACAATATAACGACATGTACATTATATATATATTATATACATACGTGCGTGTGATGTGTTCTTAGACTTTGGAGGCAAAGAATATTAGCACAGTTTTTTATTTTATCATCTAATTCATTCAGTTAAGCAAAGAAAGTGTTTTGATTGGAAAATTCATCTAGTAAAAAACATGCAGCGATACATTTTCTAATCGCTGAACAACATGTGGTAATGTTTTCTATCTATTGAAGACATTATGCAAATACAGCAAAGACATTCATTTCTTTTTCTACGACATATCTTCACCATACACGGCAACTATTCTACAATGAATAATGGTCGATATAATATCTTCAACTTAGAAAATATATCACCATACATTGTTCTTTATCAGATGAATTTCTCAGTCGAAACATCATTTCTCCGCTTAATAAATGAACTGTGTGATAAAGAATTGACTGTGCTCATTATCAACACATGTCCAAGGACACGTGATATCACATAAATAACATTGCATAGCCAAAACGCGCGCGTGTCAAAATTTTGTCAACAATAAAAAGAGTGAACTATGAGCTCAATACCTACCAATAATTATTCTTCTGGGACTTCCAATTCTCCGGCATTAATGTCGTCTATAAGGTCATGAGGTGGTCTGCCTTCCACAGTACATCCCACTGACTGGCATGTACCCAAAATTTCTTTAACGGTACCACCGAGTGTTCGTGACATTGATCTTGATCTCATGGCGCGTGCAATGGAAACAATATCATCAAACGTTAGATTACCACTATGTTTGATATTTTTTTGCCTTTTACGGTCTCTGGGTGGCTCTTTCAGAGCTTTAATTATCAAGGAAGCAGCAGATGGCACAACTGAGATTGTAGCTTGTCTATTCTGAATAGTCAGCTGAACGGTGATTTTCAAACCTTTCCAATCACTGGTAGCCTTGGCAATGTCATCTCCTACTTTTTTGGGAGACTAAAATATGAATACATTATTAATTATCAATACATTATATATATATATAAATATAATTATAATATGTGCTAATTTTTTTAAATTGATTAAAAAATGTATAGTTAATACGTACAATATTTTGATAGTGAAAAAACATTGTATGTATATAAATATGTGTTTTTTATTTTAATCTTAACAAATAAATATTTTGAAAAATATGTATAAAATACAGAAAAAAGTTTCAGACAAAAGTGGAATGATTTCAAGAAGAGCATATTTTAATCATGTTATTTTTTTTGTAAAAGAGGTGCCAAGAAGATTGAAAACTGTATACAATATGGGACAAATCTTACAAAATCGGTTCCTATTAAAAAGTAAAATCTTACTTTTATTTCTAAAAGAATCGAAACAGATCTTTAAATTAAAAAAAAATATATATGTATAACACAAATAATTATTTCATATTAATTATCTAATTGTTCAGATATTAAGAAACAATCCTAATTTGCAAAGCAAAAGAAAATTTATCACTTTTATTTGCTTTGGCAAATTAAGATTATCTTTTAATATTTAAACAATTATACAATTAATATAAAATAATTATTTAAGTTATCTCATATATTTTTTATTTTAAAAATATTCTTATTCTTTTAGAAATAATAATAAAATTATACATTCTGATAGAAACAGATCTTATATTTATCCTATAATGTATACAATTTTTAAATCTAGATTTACTATAAAATTATACAATATTAATTCAAAATTTATTATTATTTATTATAATAAAATTTACAAGAATTATTAAATAATAGAATTGAGTGTCTCATACAAATAAATTATTACATTTTCCTAATCTGGAAACACATTATCTTGGCGCTAAGGCATGGTGGAAGATACAGAAGTTTCAGTTAGAAATTTTATTTTTTTCAATCTAACTTACCAAACCAAGAGGACCGATTTTAGGAGCAAGGGACGAAGTAGCTCCTACTTCACCACCAACGCATCGCAGAAATACTGATATGAAAAATATAAGCAATTTAGCAATTTTTCTTTTTCCAAGATTAGATATAAATTTTTTAGAAGTTTTTATCTCTATATAAAAAATATAAATAAAATACCTTTCTTTATTTCATTTGGATCAAATTTAGGAGGCATTTTGACACTTTCTTTCGATGATTTTTATAAAAAAACTTAGATAAAATTCGATTACGAAAAATCCACACCTCTCAACTCCACGTTTTACTACGGAAAAGACAAGATGCATTGAACAATCAGACTATGAAACAGAAATAATGTAGTAAGGCCACTCGCACAAAAATATTCATAAAGCCCCAGATATAATAGGGAGTTAAACGGTGAACGCTAGTCACTTTATTTAAGTGGAAAGTCAAACTGCGCATGTGCAGATCTGCTTCCGATATATTGTATTAACCCAGATTTTCATACAAGCAACAGCGCTTTGACACAGAGCGGTGATTGGTGAAAAGTCGATTGTGGGGATAAATTTTATCTCTATCATCCGTTTTTCATCAATCAGAGTTCGATGTCAAAGCGCTGTTGTCCGAGGATCCGGGCTTAGTTCCTCTAAAAAGAATCTGACATACGTAGTATCACGTAGTATCTTCATAATTCAAAGATTTTTCGCCACTTATTTAACTGCATCCAGATGCGCAATCGGTCCCCAAGTGCCCAGAGAGTTCTTTCATCTTGGTCTATGTTTGAAGATCTAACAGTATATGTCAATCAGATGAAAGAGTTCACTGAACGCTCAGGGGTGCATCCATTGAATTGAGTTAATTAGCCAGCAATGAATTCGGGGAAATCGGTTGCGCTACATTTGAGGCTTATTAAATGGAAATTAGATTGTAATTTACAAACGCAAATGTTATTAAAAATTTTTAATAAACATTGTTTTTAAATATTAATGTCATCATTAAAAGTACATTCTAATATTTATTTCAAATATTGAAAATTTACTTTATAATTCATGTACTTGTATTACAGATTTTCAGTATTGGAAATGACCATCGGAATGCAATCTAAGATATAAAATAGAAAATATTTTTCAATATTTACATTTCTATTATAAAATATTTTTAATCAATGAAAAATAATACAATCTATTGAATAGTTATTAAGGGATTAAAGTAATGATAAAAATAACGGATGAATTTTACTATTACTGTAAAATATATAACAATCGTTATCATTACAAACAAAAAAAAGTAATTATTATCAAAAAAAAATGTCGAACGTAATATACACGTCGGTGTAACAGCGTTACAAGTAACGCGTTGTTTTCCAATCTTGACAAAAAAATCATCGGTTTTCTATAGCTGAACTAGTATATACTTTTGGAATGAGATAGATATATGTTTGTTATTTGGCAAAAGCGAGAAAGTTCTAGTGCAATTTAGTGCATGAACAAAAAAATCTCAAATGTGTGCTAATCACATTAGTAAAAGACGATACCTTGACGTTTAGTTGTCACGCTAACATCCCTTTTATTAAAAGAAATGTGGTATAGGACTTTTCTATACTCAGTTATTTGGTCTACTTATTTAATTTATTTAATCCACTCTGTCTGCACAAGAGCGTTTTCAATAATTATCAGACGCCATGTATATATAACATGCGTATGACTTATTTTAATTCTATAATCACAGTTGCATTGAAAGCAGAAATTAAATTATATAGTCCTCATATATAAGTATATAGTAACAAAAATCTTATTTATCTCGAAATTCTTTAGAAACTCAAGAAGTATTGCTATGTATTATCGGTTAAATTCAGTGGGAAATTTGATGTATCAATGAGAAGTTCTTCATTTATGTTCTGCTGTTTTTCTTCCGATTCGTACTCTTCGATGTCTTCACTTAAATCCGTTAAAGTTTGCGGCCCGGTAGATTTGTATTGAAATGCGGAATGTGACAAATCGACTTCAACCGGGAATAATGTTACTGTCGACAATAAATCCCGTGTATTGGCATAATATTTGGCTAGACCTCCTGCAAACTTGTGCAATTGCCACACAACATCCTGAACATGTTTATTGTCCAACAGTTCAAGCTTTACTAGCACGTCTGAGCGAAGCTTTGCAAATCTTGCACGAGCTTCTTGCCGACATCTTAGTATCAGACGATATTCGTAATTGCCTGTTTCAACGCGATAAAGAGGCTCTTGCAGAGCGACACAACTTTGTTCTTCGTCGTCTAATTCTTTCACCTTTAAACAATAAGATAAATATTCAAATTTTGCATCGGCATACTTGCTAATGGTTAACCGTGTATCTGGTATGGCTTTGTTAAGATATGTTCCCAAGTCACTTAATATTGGTTTCAGAGTTTTTAACATTATCATTCCGAATTTTTCCATTTGCCTATGCTGCTCTCCAAATTGTCTAAAGGCTTCACTGGCACGTGGCTGCGGTTCTCGAACACCTATGGCAGCAAAAGCATCCCCGAATACTGAAAAAAAAAAAAAAAAAAAAAAACATTCGAATGAGTAAATATTGTGTAATAATTTTGTGCAGCTTCTGACAATACCTATTCGAAACTTTTATACCTTTATAAATTTGTATCAGATCGAAAAAAGCATGTAATGTAGCTTTAGCATGCGTAACGAGACCTCTATAGAAATTTTCCGTGCGCTTCAACATCATCAATCTTTGGACAAGAGCATCATTACAAAGAATAGCTCGCGATAGTCCAAGTGCGTCAGCCGTAGTACTACCCATTCCTTCAACTAATCTATGCTTCACCTACAAATTCGAAAATTTAATTATTATATAATTTCAGCAGAATAAAAGTTATGATGTAATCCTATACGGATGTTTCCTCCAATTCAAATATTTAAAATTTCTTTGTTGTTCTTAATACAACAAATATAAAAAGAAAAAGTTGTTTATTTTGAAAGGACAATATTATAAAATAAGCAAAATATTTTCTTTAAATCATATTTTTTGAGATATTGAGATTATCGCCATTTTTTAAATAAAAATGTATGATTTTTATATATACAATTTCTTTAATTTAATCTACATATCTCTCTTTGAGTACAGAATAATTAAAGAAATTATTATCGTCAAAATGAAATTATATAACTTTTTATATATGTAAAAAAATTATATAATTCTATTAATGACAATCTTGATATCTAAAAAAATATGACCTTAAGAAAAATTCTTTGCTTATCATAATATTTATTCTTTCATACAATTTTACTTTTAATATTTTATATCATTAAAACCAATCAGAGATATTTTTAATGCTAGAGAAAATACCTTGTGTGTGTGTGTGTGTGTGTGTGTGTGTGTGTGTGTGCGCGCGCGCGCGCGCGTGTGTATATATATATATATATATATACCTTTTTTAAAGCAATGTCGAGTGTACGACCTTGTTTTGGATCAGCATGTAACTTGTTGTAATTAATGCTGACTTGCGAATCGCAGGATTGTATCATTTTTGCAACTTCCACTTTAGTTTTACCCTTTACTGATGCTCCATTCACTGCCACAAGTTCATCTCCCGCTTGAAGGGTACCGTCTACAGCAACAGGTGTATTGTCAAAAATTTGTACAATATAAAGACATGGGCACAGTGGTGCACCACCGCCGATGCTTATACCGATAAGATTACTAGTATCCTTCTGTATTACGACATTCCCAGATGTAATTGTCATGCCCCTGAAATGTAAAAAAATTTATAAAAAACATATATAATGATAATAAATATATGATTTTTGAGTAAATATAAATATATAGCACTTTAAATCTTAGAGAAAAAATAAAATATACAAAAATATACTTCATAATAAACACTTCTTGTACTTAATTAATTTATTCATATAAGCGATCCTATCTAATCTTAATATTTTAGGTTTTATAAAATTCAAATGTATTCATAATTAAACATTAAATAAATAATGCATAGAGTATAATATATATTAATATTGAAATTAAATGTTGAACTCAAAATGAGAAAATTCCATGTTATATGCACATAAATAATATTATATATACATATAAAAAGTTATATAAATAGTATATAATTAAATATATATAATAAAAATAGTTAAAATTATATAAATAATGCATAGTAGATTTTGTGCATAAAGAATACAATACAGAAAATATAAAAAAATTTCCTTCTGTTTTTTTATCACAATGAAATATTAAAAATCATATCCAAAGACAATTATTAACATATAAGCTGTGAGTTATATAAATATTTAATAATATATCAATTTCATGCTATGTAAAATTTTAAGTACTTTTAAATTTAAAAAAAAAAACAATTGTTATACGTTTTTCATAAATCTTTTGAATTAAATTAACAGTAAAAATATTTTATAGTTTCAAGAATAAATCAAACATAAATCAAATATAAACTGTCTGTATGAGTGCACTGTCTCATGATGCTTCCATGGTTGTATGTCAATAATATAATTATAAATAAAATATAATTTACAAACAATTTAAATGTATTTATCAACAATTTTCATTAATAAGTACATTCCAATAATTTAAATCTAAATTATTAGAAAAATTATATCTTATCATCTTATAATGTATAAAAATCATGAAGATATTAAGAAATTCATTTATATTTAATTTTTTACTGAGTTCCCTGCAATATTAATATAATAAATTGATAATATAAATGTTTTTTCATTATAAAAATGTTTAATAACAAAACTTACAGGTTGACGAGTTGTGGCTGTATATATTGATCTTGCGTGACCAGTTCTATATCTGGCCTAAATCCCAATAAGCAGTGTAAAAGGAAAACATTGAATTTGACACAAAAAGACAAGAATATAAAAAAATCAATATAATTCAATATAAAAATAATATAAAAACAGTGCGTACATGCGATCTTCCATCATAGCCAGTTGGTGCATTTCCATGCTAGATAGTATGGTTAGAGAGATAAAAGCTTTATCCAAAGTTGATATGTGTTCAAACTTTGAAGCATACTAGTATTTCTAAACGTGGTTGGAATAATTGAATCGCTGTTAAACTTTTCCACCACACCTTGACATTCAGGCATGCATTTTACAACCAAAAGAAAGCATATTAAGGCTGTAATATAGCATAACGAATATAGTATAATAAATTATAACTAATAAACATTAATATCCACAATTTTCTACATAACCAACATTTTATCCTCTTCAAAGAAGAAATCATCTTCAAAGTCCATGCCCAGGCCAGTCATATTCGCTAATATCTGAAATATCGACGATTGTTATTTATATGTATCGTTCTTTTTTCAATCTCTAGTTCAGTGTAAATGTAATGGGGGTTATACAATGATCCCTTTTACACTATTAAATCAGTTAATACACATATTAAATTGGTGCAAACTATGGCCTAGTTTACATCGTACACTTAATACGAGTATTAATTAATACGAGTACTAATTAATACGAGTACTAATTAATACGAGTACTAATTAGTAACTTTCTATTGAATTATCTTAATTTCGGCGATACATGTAAACATATATATGATATGAGTATTTGATTAATCATTTTGATACGTACTGTATGTATCAATTTAGGATAGTAATCATATAGTACCGCTACACAGCAGCTCCGAAATTATTAATAAATAAAATATCAATAAAATTAAGCTTATTCGATATGTTTTTACACGAAAGAATCTGACAGCAATAAGCGTCGTTCTGCCTCGAGAACGAAGATATTAAGTGTTAAATTTGATAACTATTAAGGTTAGGAAATTTGTCACATCTGTGAAATACTACGAACTAAAGTCACTAGATTTCTAAAGTACCGCAAACTTGCCTCTATCTTAACACAAAACACGATCATTTTCAAACTTATGATTTGTATAAAGTTTATTTAGGAAAATAAAACTGTAAAATACGTAAATCAATTTTTTAAATAATTTATTTATGAATCAAAAGAAATACTATAGGAATGCTTAATTTGTGCATCTTTTAGTCTAACATAGGTTTTTTCGTTGTGAAATGTTAGTGCAGAAAAATGCAACCTGGCATTGTAAGTACTGGGGATCAATTCTGAAGATCAATTCTGTAGCTTCAAACAAGGTGAAAATTACAAAAGTGAGCAAATTTACTAGGTGTCGACCAATAAAATTATCAGTATTCTAGTATATTCGCTCACCTTTGTAATTTTCATCTCGTTTCAAAATACAGAATCCGATCCCTAAGAGGATAGATCCCTTGATAGATCCGAATTTTGGAATGTACCCTTGGTTGAATAAATTTACTACTGCGCATCCTTGAAATGATTGGTCTGATATTTCATGTGTCGACAAGGCTTTTCAAACCTGTTGATTGGCTGCGGAACAGAGAGATTCTTGAATTTCTGCAGCCAATCAACAGGTTTGAAAAATCTTATCGACCGACACTTGAAATACCGGCTTATCAATTACCATGTTTATTTCATCACGTGATATCCGGTAAAATCCTCTTTCGTTTCCTTTCCGGTAAAGTTGCGAACTTAGGTGTTTGTTCTCTCTTGTAGGGCTAAGGTCTCATCGACGACTTACATCAATTTTAAGTTCCATCCATTTTTCAGTAATTAAATTTAAACAAAGAAAATGACGACCGAGGCCGAGCTTGCGTGCGTTTACTCTGCGTTGATACTCGTTGACGATGATATCGCCGTAACTGTAAGTATAAATTATATCATCACGCGGATTTATCATCTACGTTATTTTTATACCATTTTATCATTTTTTATGTTCTGTTACCGGTGTATTCCATTAGCGTTTTTATGTTTGTTTATTAAATAATTTTATCATCTGTATTATGTCTCCTTTTAACAGAATTGTTTCAATTTATTGTGTCTACTAACCTCTCTGTTTACTGAATTCTACACATGTTCGTTTATATTAAAAATATCGATAAAATTAAAGCTCAAGGCTGCGTAAAGTTCGGATTCTTATGTACTTTAAGCACATATTCTATTTTTATCGTTTATTAGATATAAAACAGAGAGAGAGAGAACCGCTGAAAGCATCAAAATTAAACCCAATTCAAATTCAATCTTAAATTTTGATGATTAGTGTTTTTATACTAATTTTCGAAAAATAAAGTATTATATATTTCAAATCTCTTTTTTTTTACCTTCATTCATAAAATGTGAAAATTGATTGATCTAGAAAATGAAAAATAAATGTAATTTATCATCAGTCTGTTGTTTCTTGAATTATTATATTCAATTATTATTATTTCAATTCCACAGGGCGAAAAAATACAAACAATTTTAAAAGCGGCTAATGTAAATGTAGAATCTTATTGGCCTGGACTTTTCGCTAAAGCTTTAGAAGGCATAAGTGTTAAGGAATTGATTACCAATATCGGATCTGGTGTCGGAGCCGCACCTGTAGGAGCAGGTAATATATATATATACTTTTCTATCGGGAATAATTAAGTTGCAAATCCTTTTTTAACCAATACAAATGCAAATGTTTATGTGAGTTTCTGCAGTTAGTGTATAAATTGTATATTCATAAAGTTATTAAATAAATACAATTTCTAAGCAGTTAAGATGTATTTGATAGACAAATTTATATGTGAAATACATGTTTTGATTTTGAATTTGAGTTCTTTTCAGTGCAATAATTTTTCTTTTAATTTGCTTTATTTCCACCAATCTTTGCAAAATTCTTGCTCAATTGTTACAAGCCCCAACATGTCTATTGCTTGGATATCATTAGAATCACAGAAATTCAAATTGCTATTAATAAAGAAAATGTTAAAATAAAAAAAAACGTGAGATTATATCTTGATATCAATAAAGCTTTATGTCAATAAGTAACCGCAGATATTAAAAATAGATTTGGAAGAATTTTATAAGTTTTAAATAAGTTTTGGAAGACTTACAAATTTTAACCTCTTCATCCATCGATCTAGTTTTAAATTGCTAGCTCGGTCAGCAAAAGAGGTCAAAGAAAACTGATGACGAACTTTCTGATTTTATCAATAAAGATGGAATCTTGAAGTTTTGTTAACAACATAAAAAATATAAAAAAATTGTAATGTTTATTAGAATATTGTATATAATATTATGCAATATAAATTTTTATTTTTTTAAATGATTTATTCAGGCAAGTAAAATCTTAGTAATTATTATTTCTGTATGAAAAATATTTTTATTTTGTTCTTTTAAAGTTCCAGCTGCAGCGGCGCCCGTGAGCACTGAAGCTGCTCCAGCTAAAGAAGAAAAGAAGAAAGAAGAACCAGAAGAAGAATCAGACGATGATATGGGCTTTGGTAATTTATCAAATTTATATTAATTTTATATTATTTAAATCTTAAGAAAGTAATTAAACATTCCCAATTTATTATCAGTTTTATTTTGAATAAAGCTTAAAAATTTAGAAAACACTCAATTGACACTAAAATAGAATAATGATAATAGGATACTGAAAAATATCGTTAAAAGTTTTCTAAATTTGTTTTATTACTTTTAATAGAAGTTTTTGCCGGTATTTTCCGCCAAAATCTGTAAATATTGATTTTTACTACCATAGACTTTATTTTAAAAAAATAAATAAAAAAAAAGAAATTTTGCTAAACCCTGAAAGAAAATTATAACAAATATTCAGTGATTAATATAGCATGTATTAGCTACAGAGTATACATGATGACAATATTTAAAAAATGAGAATACAGTAAAAATTAATCATCCTATTCGATGGATATAACTAGTTCTATTTTAATCGCAATCTATTATTTAATTACAGGTCTATTCGACTAGGATCAAGGATTGGTCCATTCCTTTTATGTACAGTTACATTGTACATATAATATAAATAATTAAACATTTTTGATAAAAAAAAATGTATACTTTTTTCCCAACCATAGAAAAGCGATCATGAATAATAAGAGTTAGTTCTACTTTTCTCTCTTTTATTTATATATGCATAATGTATGAAGTAGTCAATGAAACATGCATAAAACATGTTTGATGTTCTCTATATAGGATGAAAATATATTTCGTGATTCTGTTCTTCATGTATGTATATGTACACACGCATGCATGCGTACATACATATACACAGGATACACTTTAATCTCAATCAGGCAAATATTTTGAAAATATGCAATTTTATCAAAAATTGTTTTTGGAATATTACAACTTTTATTTGGAATGTTCTTTGATTGCATATTTTCGAAATATTTTATTACATAGGGTGTAACAAAGCAATTATATAATATCAGGCTAATTTTAAAAAAAAACGTGCCTTGAAAAATGTTTCATACAAAAATTATAGAATTTTAAGTAGCGCACATTACATAATGATATTAGTGTAATCTTGAATAGCGTTAAAAGATAACAAGATAAAAACTACTTTGTAATGTTACTTTGAATATTTAAACGGAAGTTCCTAATTTTATTATGTATTTTTATAGCTGACCTTGAGAGCTTTTCAGGGCACTATAATAAAGATTTTTCATAAAGTGTTTTCTGAGTGATGAAACTTTCTATTATAAAATTTCAAATTGATTTTTACGTTACATTAATGTAACAATATAATCTGAATATAATCTAAGATACAATGTAATCTAATATAATCTAAGATATTAACATTGCTATTTAATGCAACACTTAAAACTTTATAATTTTATCTGAAATATTTTTTCAAGAAAATGCAATTTTTTAAAAAACCAGATTGATACGGTTACTTTGTTATATCAAATATATATATATATATATATATATATATATATGTATATATATCAGAATTCTGTTTTTTGTACCATATATATTCAACAAGTGAACTATAATTCCATTATATTTTATTCTCATTTTATCTGCTGATTAATAATATGTGCTAATAAATTCAGTCAATCTTTTATATAACATTTAATACAATTATTCCGTCGTTAAAAGAACCTGCTTTCATCGGCGAATTTATTTTTAATAGACAGTCTTATTTTACAATAATTATGTGTGCCGCTATAGAATTTAGATAATTACGAGGGGCATCTCAAAAGTAATAGCGAATTCGATTGGACATACTAATGCGCACTAATGCATATTAAAGTTGTATACTGATTTAATTTGTGTAAAAGTAAAATACAAATATTTCGAATTATAAAATATAGATTTTAATTAACACAATAACATGTATTAAAAACTTCATGATTTAATCCGTTTTATATTTATATTAATATACATTTTTACGTACGATAGAAGTTTTATAGTGCATCAGTATGCATTGAGTGTATCCAATTGAACTTGCTATAAATTTCCTTATCATAGAAAAAAAACCGGTTACGCGAGTATGAAACGAAAAATCTTGATTATTCCTTTCATGAAATTACTTCTCCTTCACGACAACAGACAAATGAAGTTAAAATGGAATCAAAAAACTTTGAGAATATCTTATGGTACTTCCCGTATTATAATATCAGAGAAGACTGTTTCATAAGTTCAACAGTTAGGAGAAAATTTTTCATTATCTGATTACGATCGCAGAGATGTTCGAGTTCATAAAAAATATTGAAAACAATATAAAAAATAAATAAATTCAGTTCCGAACCAAAGTCTACAAATAGAAATTTATCTATCCTACGTTTGAAAATTTTTTTGTTCTTCAAACTTCAGAATGTTGAAGTTAATAATAAATTAGTTTATTTAGTTAAATCTACGAAACAATTGTTAAAGAAGAATCCGTATGTTATATTCACAAAAGCTAATGAAGGCAACATCACGATAGCCTTCATTAGATAATAATGAATACAAGTAAAAACTTACGCAAATGCTTATTAGAAATCGTTAAAAGTGCATAAAGACAGACAATTGTATTATTACATAGATATGCGTATTTATAGGCTTGTTATAGACTTTGATTAAGATAACTTAAAACTGAGAATATCATTCTATGCACATGATGAAGCTTCACTTATTAATTACATGACGCGTATCATTTGTTGAAAAAAATTATATTTAGAAAAAGTTTATTTAAAAAATTGCTCTATTTTTACTTAATTTAACAAAATAATTTTTGCTTAACTTACTGACAAAAAGATATTGAGGTTTTATGACCTCTTTGAAATAATTATTCCAAACAATTGTTCAAAACAATATTGCAATTGCTTCGAAACACATCTCATTGTAAGAAGTTATCTAATCTAATGAAAGTAAAAAAAAACTTTCTTTAATTAATACCAAAAGAAAAATAAAAATAGGAACAATTTTATGTAAAAAATGTTAATATTGTACTTTTTTTATTTGAGGTCATTTCAAGATTAATTTTTCTTAAATCGAATTATAATTCTTTAAATCCTATGTTTATGTCCTTTCTCATACTCAGATTAATAATTAAGATCCAGATTAATCTTGATATGACTTTGAGAATACCAATATCAAATTGAGATTATTATTTTGTTTTCTTCAAAACAAAATAATTTTTAAAACATTTTTTGTTAAAATATTGTAAGAGGTAGATAAAGATATTTTAGCCATCTTATATAGGGTCAATTAATTCTCGTAACAACGGTCGTATGTGGATAGAGCGAACTTAGTCGAAAAATCCTGTATCATTTTGCAATTTTTGCACAATACTTAATAAAATATTAATTTCTAAAGATCGTCGGAAAATCAAATTTCCCAGGAAAATATCCAACAAACTTTAAATCTATTCTTGAAATATTCATAAAATGTTCCTGAAATTTCCAAAAAATATTTCAAGAATACTTCAAAATATTCTCAAATGTTTATTTAAAATGTTCGTTTGTATATCTTCGTTTATATATTTCGAGAATATTTAGAATTTGTCCATATATATTCCGCAAAATTTTAATTTTTCCAAAAATTCGATGACAAGTTGTTCGTGAATCAGTCTTTAAACAAAATTTTACTTTGGAAATCACATTTAATGACTTTTTCCAGTTGGATGGCCGAATTATATGTATATATGTATAAAGAAGCGGCTGAATACTGAATGGTTACCGGATATACGTTGCATTTCTATTAACTATTATTACTATTATCCCTATTAACTATTACTATTATTATTATACGAAAATTGTAAAACTGTACAGGACTTTTCAAATCAATTTAATCCGTTCTACTTGCTTACAAGCGCTGTGTAAAAAAATTTGGGACATCATGTATATGTATAATATATAATATGTATGCGCGCGCGCGCGCACATTCTAATAGCGATTTTTTTTTAATTTTTTAATTCTCCATTATCATCACGTTGCGCTTCTGGTTCTGACAATGGCAACCATTGTGCCGAAGCACCTTTTCCGGATAATACACGTTGAAACAACTCTTTTTGACACGAGCCGGATACTTCGCACTTACCTAAGAGATTACCATTCGCTCGCAGTACAGAAAATAGTAAGACACATTTCGGTAATATGTCGCTATTAATATCAAAGGTAAGAATATCGTTCCAGACGGGAATAGTAGCCTCATGTTGTATACTCGATTTTTTCTTCTTAAGATTTTTACCGTCTTGCATAAGTGATACCTAAACAATGTTCATCTTAAGTAAGAAAATTTTAGAACAAATATCATACATATACATACCTTCACATATGAATTAGCGTTTGCGGGATCATCGAGAATGGGTAAATTTCTCGCTCTGACAATAATAACTGTCAGTTTCTCTATAGACACCTGATATGAAATAGAGACCATTAATTCACCTAGAGGCGGCGCTCTAAATCCACCCTCCACTCCATATCGTAAAACTGGTTGTACGATAGTGATCAAATTTGTACCGAGATCCGGCACGGAAGAAAGAGGAAGTTGTACATAGCCTAAACCACGATGTCTCGTAAACGCATCAAAATCATAGAGCAGGATTTCTAATGTTCTTCCAGCCAATGATGATACAGGCGTTACTTCAAAAACGAAATCTTCGTCGAATACTACAAAAAGAAATTAGATGTAAAATATTTTAATGCTTTAAAGAGAATTGAGTCATTTTGAGCGATAATTCTGTAAAAATAACAGGAGGAAGACATTTACCAGGATTCAAAGTACGCCTATGTATTGTAGTTTGCCACACATTGTTACGATCAGGTAACAAACGTATCTTGGCGTAAGGATCTGCGATGCCACTCAATTCTCGAGCACGAAGATCATGTGCCTTTATAAAACAAAAAGAAAAATAATTATTCCAATTTATATATTTAACGGTAATATTTAATATGCATGAGAAGTAGATATAGAACGTATGAAAAATTATACCTCAATAAGTTTCACGGTAAGTATTCCAGCGTTAGTATCATATATCAATCCTAATTTTAATTCACCCCTAATTTCATCGGACGAAGAAGTTGAAGAGGAAGATGACAACTGCAATACAAAATTATAATTACCTATAGTAGTAATGCAATTATTGGTAAATGAAGAATTTAATGAAAATATAAACCTTGTTTCGTGCTGACTCGATCTCGACACTATTCAATCTAGAGTGAGACCCATCCATGCTCCGCGGTGGTCTGACGATTATCATGCGTTTCTCAGAGGCAATCAATGTGCCGTCCGGAATAGGCGGTGCAAGTGGACTCATTGGAGATGGAGAAATATCATCTGATTCTGAGAGATGTTGTATAACTACGAAAGAAATTTTCAGATACACAAGATGATTCACGTAACACGAGAATTGCAAATGATTAAAATAAGCTCTTTAACTGTTTCAAATAAAAGTCGTATAGTTTGTGGGAGAAATAAAATAGTGCACATTCGAAGAATATTTCAAGTTCAACTTTTTTTCAAATGACAGTCCCTACTTTCTTTTATAAATTCTTAAAGCCACTAAGTTTACAATGTTTTCAAAACATTTAGCCAATTTAGCACAAAAACCATTTAAAATATTTATTTATCCATTTTATATTTAAAATTAATTCAAAAAACTTTTTGCATTTTAAATATATATTTTTTAATATTTTATATTTGATCTTTTAAATAGAATTTGAAAAGCATTTTGTCTAGCCTTGGCTAGAATTTCTCTAGTAAAAGTTAGGACACCTGTCTGGTGCGCACGCGCGTCTACCATCAATAGAGAACACAAGTATGAGATAAAATGAGAAAACAACAAACTACAATAAGCTATTTTACTCTATCTTATTATCGCTTTCGTTCCCTGAATATGGCGGAATTAATAAAAAAAATCATCCAGTGACTTTACTCTTACTAGAGTAACTAGCTCTGGCTGATCCTTACAGTATGTCTCAGATCTCAGCCTGATATTTCATACAACAATAAGACTTTTCAAAGCCTGTTGATTGGCTGTAGGACAAAGAGGCTGTCTCAGATCTATTTGTCCTACAGCGAATTATAATTTGTTTATTCTTCACTTTGCGACACTTTTTTCTATAACTCTTTAATATAATTTTTAAAAACATATGTATATATCTACCTCTTCTGGGAGAGTCACTGGCAATGCTATCAAATACGTGATCAGATTGCCATTCATCATCATCTGAATGACTATCATTACGTTTGATAATTTTATTATCCCGCGAAAGCGCGACACCAGCTAAAACATTCTTTGATGACTTAGCTGCCTCTTCGGCTCTATCCAACAAATCTTTTTCAAACCTGAAAAAGATTTTACTATTTATTTATTTTTCCGAATTTTTGAAATGTTTTTCCATATCTTTTATATTAGTCGAGATATTTGCCTGGGACTATTAAAATGGGGGACACCCATTTTATGTTACACTATCAGAAAGAAAAATACAAAGTTACGTGCCAGTTAAGTGGTCCTCCAACCGAAGTAAGCAATCGGCGGCGACGCGCACAAATGGTATAGACAATCACTGCAGAGATTGCCCCGGTAGCGGCTCCAACTGTGCTTAGAACTGCAACCACTCCAGCACCGTGAACATCCATTTTAATTATGACCCTATATTTATAACACATTACAATCAAATTTGATTTTTCAAGAAGCGATCTGCGATATCATAATCTGTGATGGTCATGTGTAGATACATGATGCTGTAAATAATCAAAATAATCAAATTTGTATACAGAGTGCTCCATCAAGTTTTAAAATGTGTTCTAAAAATCATTTAAAGCAAAAAAATTCATATACACTATAATTTAATTTGGTTTAATCAAATTTGAGATGAAAAATTTAATTATTATCAGTATCAGTAATGCAAATTTAACTCAGAATAAAATATACAAATTTTTCGTAAACTATACAGATTTTTCAATATCTCTTTTTTTAATATTTTTAAAATGCAGAATAATTAGAAGAATTGTGTTAAGTAAACAAGTTTATGTAACTATAGCTTCATTTTAAAAAAATGACAATGACTTTAAAAAATAAATTTTTACGAAAATTGATTTTACCATTACTTGTCCCCTTCAAATTATACAACTTTTGTTCCAAATATTTGTTTCATATATTTAGTTATTTCTATGTTAATTCATTTAATTAATAAGTTTCAGTTATTAATTAAAATATAATATTCTGCGTGCAAGCACACATACACACGCATGCACGCATGCAGTACTTTTTTTGTACATGTATTCCAGTGCATGCACTCTAATACATGTTTTTCTTTCTCTTTTTCTTTTTCCCCTGCCCCCACCCCTCTCTCTCTCTCTCTTTGTGTGTGTGTGAATGTGTACATACATCCACATATATCCCAATGAAAGACATTATGCGGCCTGAAAGATTTTGTCTATACCTAAAAATGGCCTTTAGTTTAAAAAAGGTTGCGCATATTGCATATTCAAAAACCCAAAAATCGATGGTAATTTTAACAATTTCTTTATACATCTATCTATAATTAGAAGAGAAAGAGTAACTAATAATTAAGTCACACTTAATAAATAGTGTATATAAATAGATTTGTGAAAAAATCGCTTGTAATCCGCGTCATTACATTGTACTAAAACGAATTCTTTAATTTACAATACTTAAAAGAAGCACGAAAATGCGCTCTTCTGGAAATGATATAGATGTATATATCGCAGGTTGAACATATGGTAAGATGTGATAAATACACTCACCCCTATCCGTGCGGCATTACATTATACTTTAACCAAAACACGCAGCGAATTAATCCCCCGGAGGGATAAATCACAATGAGACTGTCAGATCAACAAACAATGGATAATTTGTTAATGCATGTTAAAATAACGTCTTCCTCACGATTCATCTCACTGTATACGTGCATACGTTTTCCACCCCGTAAACTCACCCCAACTCACCCTCAAGGAATGCATCCATACGCATGCGCTGACATTCAGATGTTCATCTTGCGAAGATCATCGAGCGACCTTGAATAGTCGCGTTTTGCAAACTCAACTGTTGCAAAGTAAATTCGTAAACGCTCGCTGTTATTGGTGTATTCTTTTAGATCATCCAATAGCAACGAGCGGATCTGCTCCGCAACTGTCGAGTCCACTGAACGCGACCATTCACGCAACTTGAATAGCCACATAAAGATACTCTAACAGCACAAACGTCGATATGTCGATTGTAAGTCGACTTTGTACAGACGTCCTTCCAATGTCGACTTTAGGACTAGTGCGATTTACGCTCACAAAACTTAAACGTGGAATCATTTCGTTTGTTTAAATATAGTTAAACAAGGATGAATGCTGTTCATGAGCGTTGTAGGCATGAATCGGATCACAGCCTAGAATGGTTGACTTAAAGTCGGCTTACAGTCGTCTTTAAAGTGGGACATTGTATGACTTAGAGATGTCTCCAAGTCTAAAGTCGACTTACGGACGTCCATTTTTGAGACGTCTAGAAGCTATAGTCGATTCAGAGTCGACTTAGAGTCGACTTTGTGCGGTTAGGGAGATCTTATATTCTAGACCATCCTAAGTATAAGTTTTAAGAAGTCACGAACCAATCAGAGGGTCATATTAGCATCTTAAGACAATCTTGAAATAAGATCGGACTATGAATACCGTTCATAAAGACGTCAAATATGATTGGATAATTATCTTGATGCACAGCCGCATAAACATACATAAAGAAAATTATCCAATCACATTGGAGAAAAGGAAGGATTCCGAAACCTATTAAAAAGAAACTATTACAACCTTTTAGTTCATGAGTATACAATAAAAAAGTAATTAGTGCAGGTGAAAACATTAAATATTCCAAATTCCTGATTTGTATGTAATTGAATATATGAAAAATTTGTTGCTCGAGTTTTATAGGATATCTTAGCCTTATTTTAAATAGTCCAATTGAATATTTCGAAAAGAAATGCGGCAAATAAAGACATTTCAGATAAAAGTTTGAATGTTTGGAGGGAAAAAAATAATAATAAAGCAAAGCTGAATTAATGCTACAAAATATTTTTAAAATTTGTAAAATGATATTAAAATTCCAAAGTAACACTCCAAAAATATTTCGATTTCTTTCGAAATATTTCCAAAAAATGATAAAATATTCCATACACATACACTATTGTTTGTATAACATGCTAATCTGCTTACTTCTCTAAGATTTTGTTTCTCAAAATTCCAAACATCATGGAACAGCATCCTGATTGGTCATATTATCTACCGCATCCTCATGGAGACATCACATGGGCGTTTCGACACCGAGCTCTGATTGGTGAAAAATGGGCGATGAGAATAAAATTTATTCTCATAACCGGTTTTTCACCAATCGGCGCTCAAAGGATGTCAAAGACCCCTTTTACACCGAGTATTTAATTCTATTCGCGTTGCTTGCACTTTTTTGCACTCGGCATCTTCGCTTTCTCTCTTTTCAAGGCCAAATATATATCTATCTCATTTTATCTATCTCATTAAGTGCAAAAATACTTGGGGATTTTATTCAACATGAACAAACTTCTTAATATGCATATAAAGGCTGTGTTTCAAATTTACTACAGCCAGCTACAGTTTATGTTACGTGCTTTATAGATTTTCAGTACAAAGCAGTCAATTTTGGAACAAGTAACTTTCTATTAAAGTATTTTAATTTCAGCATGTTTTTAAAGCTGATGCACTAAATTGGTATAATATGCATGAAAATGATTAATTAAATACACATATTATGTATATGTTTATACGTATCACCAAAATTGAGATAACTCAATAGAAAGTCACTAGTTAGTATCTTCCGTATCAAGTATATGTATGTACAATGTAAACTAGTGCTATGACTGACTTGCGTGATTCAAGTGCGTGTATGCTGTATGTGCTGTAATGTCACACTAGTGAAAATATAGCTCGTATGTAATTTCACATGAAGATCCGTCGGATCGTTGAGCTATTTTCAATTATAATCATCTGCAATGATTGCAGTTACACTCTCGTATGATACATAAAGAGATATTACATTTGACGTATAAAAAGATGGTGACCGACCGATAGCGAGGTTTGATAACGCAAATCTTGAATATTTCCATTTGTCCTTGTCGCGATAAGATCGTCAATCCAGTGTGTAATGAACAGCGGATCAGCGCTCAAGATATTGTGAGCGGTCGGAGACACCAATTTAGGTTCGTATTTGCTAATATTGATAGTTAACGTACAATGTTATATATAGGCGAAGTTCGCAGCTTGTGGAGTGACAGCTCGATGACTTGTATTGTAAAGTCTTGGTGATAATCCCTTGTACATACATATCTCGTACGTAAATAATTTTAATTGGAAAAAAAAAATTGGTCGTAGCTAAAGTTTAGTGTAAAGTTGTCGCGTATATAGCGACGTAGTGATCGAAAAATTCTATTTCTGCATACTTTCAAATTCTTCGTTTTTATGTACTTAAGTTTGCCGAATTTGTTAAGGCTAGATTAGATTGAATATATTATATAATTATACTGATTACATTGTTCTTCAAAATAACAAAAGCACAATTACATTTTTTCAATGATTAATTTTTTATGCTACTATATATATATATATATATATGTTAACCTTTATAGTTAACTGTACTTCTAGAACCTATTGTGCGCATATTGCAGATATCACAAGAGAATGAGAATATTATGAATTCTTTAAAGTAATCACCTTGAATTGCAATAAATTTTTTACAATGTCTCATTGCGAGGAAGATACAGCATCTCCTGGTTTTCACCAATTGAGTATTACAAGTAAGTTGTACCTATGAAATTTCAGATGAGAAAGACTAATATCTTTAACCTATATTAAATGTTCTATCAAAAGGATTAATTGTACCAGAAGTTTTTTTTAATTTGTTTATATCTAGAAGAATTGCACAGTGAAAAAGAAGTAGAAAGAAAAAAAATTTATAGCATTATTATATTATAATTATCATTGTTGCTTTTTATTCAAAATCCTGTTTTTATATTATGCATCATCTTCAATCAAATTTCTTATCTTTATGAAATTATTTGTTTGTTAACTGTTAACTAAATATTTTCTTTTGTTACGTAATGTTTTGTTATATGAACATATTTACTTAATGAAATATAAAATAAATGTAAAATAATTATACATGATTTACATCTTTAAAATAATATATTTTATATTCAATATTTTATTTCTGTAAAATTAAAAATTATTTTATTAAATTATAAATCGATATAGTGCAATCAATGTTGTACAATTGTTTTATTTATATTAATAATGATATTCGATTATTTCAGTTGAAGCAGCAATATTGAGAAGTTCAACCTTTTTAAAGCCTAATCCGTACATAGAATTTTCAGTCGATGATAAAAGTCCTCGCAAAACAGAAGTATCAAAGTCTACATATCAACCGAAATGGAACGAAGAATTTACTATACTTGTTACACCATATTCTCAGTTGCACTTTCGGTTACTTGACCATAGTACATTTCGCAAAGATACATTAATAGGAGAAAAACGAATAAACCTGTTCCAAGTGTTATCACATTATAATGGAAAACTAGAAAATTTAGAATTAACATTTGACTTAATGAGTGAGAGCAAGCATGATTCTCAGTTATGCAAAGTTGGCGAATTGATAACGGTATTTGATGGACTTAGAATTGATACCACTAATGAGATGCCAGTAAATGTTATTGAACCATCTTGCCAAATACAATCTGATGGTAAGAACAATATTACAGTGATTAATAAACAAAAAACTTTGAAAATAATATTTTAATATCTATAATGGAAGTTTGTTGAACATGTTCCATGTCGTGGATCACCTGAGACCATGTTGGACTTATCGTTTAAGGTTGATATTTTGGCTGTAATTTGGATATAAAAAAAAACATAATTATGAAGTAATTTTTAATATACATAATCATACTGTATGATGCATATATTAGTACATTACACTATTTTCTTTATAATCTTCTAGTTACATTAGACTATTTTCTTAATAATAACTTTTGTATTTTTTTTTTCAATCATAAAATATATTTTATTTAATAAATAAAAACAAATCCAAATAAAAATATCGACGTGCAACTTAAGCGGCATGGTGGTCAAATTCGATTAAAATTAGCCTGGCATAGAACATGTTAAAAGAAATTGAAAGAATAATGTGTTATCATAATTTTCTTTCTTTTTTTTTTTATTCAAATTATATCATTTTAGGTGCCACTAATGATACAATCAATAACCGAAGCATTCTCAATGGTGGAGTCCGTGCGCGTATGAGATTACACAGCTCAGAGAATCTTGCACCATCTATATATCGTGGTTTGGCAAACATTCATCTTAGTCCCAATTATAGTGGTGTAAACAGCCAAGCAAACAGCAACAAAAACGTTGGACTGTCTACTACAATCTCGAATACAGATAGTACATCGAGTAGCAATGTCGGTAGTAGCGCTAATAGTAGCAGCGTTTCCACAAGTATTTTAGTGAACGGGCATGCGATTCCAATGACAGATAAATCTATGGTGTCACCAGGAAATCGGCATGCCACAGATGTACGAACTTTCGCAGGTAGATCGGCCATTAAAGAGCTACCGTTGGCTTCAACCAATTTATCAGAGGGTCGAACATGTACATGGAGCAATAACAGCAATGTAGATCAATCTGCACTGATCAAGTCGGATTCACGTGGTCCGCCGCGATCAGAACAATCTTCCTCGATGATATCCGGGCAACAGATTTGCGCGGATGTCCGTGTAATTCCGCGACAAGATCAATCTATGCTTCCTAATACGGACAGTTCCAGTGCTTCTCAGACAGATGTAAAAGCATCATCGCATGTGGATACATGTGGTAGTGCTAGTGCCCTACGATTAGAACAATCGATTGTCGCAGATGGCCGCGTAATGGCACGTTTGGAACAATTGGTGAATAATATTTCCTTGGATCCAGATGATCTGTTATGTCAGAGACAATCAGATCAACCGGCAAATCGACGAACGAGTATGACAAATGAAGATCAACGCGGAATGAGACAACAATCAGAACAATCTGCAAACATTCGTGTGACCGAGGATTTACGAGGAATAAGGCAATCCGAACAATCCACGAATGTTCGTGAAGATTTACGTGCGACAAGACAACAGTCGGAACAATCCACAAATGTTCGCTCGCAAGAGGAGTTGCGAACTCCGCGGGTAGAACAGTCAATAAGTACAGCACCTCATCTAGATCTATGTGGAGTTTCACGTAGCCAGCAAAATGCAAATGTTCCACTGACAGATAATCGTGCTGTAATTTTTCGATCAGAACAATCAGCAGTGATTCCTCTCTCTGATGGACGAACAATTCCTATTGTGGAACATATATCTCCTGTTACAGTATCGGATTCTCGTTCCAATGTATCGCGAATTCCACAAACCACAGCTTCAAGTCAATCTATTGCTGCATCTGTGCCTGGACAATCTGTGACACAACCAGGATCTTCCATAGTGCTTACTGAAGATATCAATCATTCCGAAGAACCTTTGCCGCCTGGTTGGGAAATGAGATATGATTTATATGGAAGAAGGTAATTATCTCTATCTTATATCTTTCTATCTAAGCTATTAAATATTATCTCTATCATATATCTGTTATACTGTTAGATATTATGTCGATCACAATACTCGAAGCACGTCTTGGGAGAGACCACAGCCTTTGCCTCATGGATGGGAAGTTCGTCGAGATCCAAGAGGTAGAATTTATTACGTGGATCATAATACAAGAAGTACCACGTGGCAAAGACCAAATACAGAAAGATTACAACATTTCCAACATTGGCAAGGTGAAAGGCAATATGTCGTACAACAAGGCAATCAAAGATTTCTTTATCCTCAGGTAATTAGACTAATTAGATTAAATAAATTAAAACAAAATAATTTAAAGACTCAATAAATTAAAAGTCAAGGTAATCTTTAATAGATTATGCTGATATATCCTTTGTAAATATATATTAATAGCAAAATCTGATAATATAACAAATAATATGAGAAAAATAATATTATAAATGAAGTATACAAACAAATTTTCAAAGTAAACGATTGTGTTCGCCACAATAGTTGTCCAAACAAGATAAAAAATGATAGTTTATAAAGTAATAAATAAACAAATTAAAACTTTTATTTAAGTTATTTTAATAAACAGTAAACATTAAATTAGATTTTGTAGCATTTGTATTGATTAGATTATTATATTATTTTATTGTAGGCTCATAGTAGTCAAGCTTCTGTTGGTCCATCAACATCCATGGTAGATGATGATGATGCTCTGGGACCATTACCGGCAGGTTGGGAAAAACGGAAACAACCAGAAGGAAGAGTTTATTATGTAAATCATAAAAACCGTACTACGCAATGGGAGGATCCTCGAACTCAAGGTCAAGAGACCGGAATGGATGAGCCACCGTTGCCGGATGGCTGGGAAATACGATTGACGGAAGATGGAGTTCGCTATTTTGTGGATCACAACACTCGTACGACGACATTTCAAGATCCAAGACCAGGTGCACCCAAAGGGTTAGTGTCAAATGCATTATTCAAGCTTAACAAGAATAGGTCATGTTCCGATATACTCTGCTAATATTGAAAATCTAGTATACGTAACATGCACTATAGATTTTCAGTATTGGCGATATATACCAGAATATGCCTACAGTGTAAAATAAAAAAAAAATTATAACTATATATTCTGTTTGCCTTGTACAGCCCAAAAGGTGTATATCGCGTTCCGAGGGCATACGAAAGGTCATTTCGATGGAAATTGTCTCAATTCCGATTTTTGTGCCAGACTAATGCGCTGCCTAATCATATTAAGATTAGCGTTAGTCGGCAAACATTATTTGAAGATTCTTACCATCAAATAATGAACGCAGAAGCCTTTGCACTAAGACGACGATTATATATAATATTTAAAGGAGAGGAAGGACTAGATTATGGAGGTGTATCTAGGTAGGATATACAGATATATAATAATAAACTTATTAGTAAATAAACATTTCGAATAATTACGCATCCACTTTGTATGAAAAGCTATAGTATTAAAACTTATTTATATAATGCTCATTCTCAATTGCCATGGAGAAATTAAACAATTCTAATTTTCAGGGAGTGGTTTTTCTTATTAAGCCATGAAGTTTTAAATCCGATGTATTGCCTATTTGAGTATGCCAATAAAAGTAATTACAGTTTACAAATAAATCCAGCATCGTACGTTAATCCTGATCATTTACAGTATTTCAAGTTTATAGGAAGATTTATTGCAATGGTATGTTTTTTGTATTTAATAATGGTTCATGTTTCTTTTTTTCGTACTATATTATATATGAAAATCATTTTATTTTTCTATTTTTTTTAGGCTCTTTATCACGGCCGATTTATATATAGTGGATTTACAATGCCGTTTTATAAGCGCATGTTGAATAAAAAATTAGTAATGAAGGATATAGAATCTATTGATCCGGAATTCTACAAATCCCTCGTATGGATAAAAGAAAATAATATTGACGAATGTGGCCTAGAATTATATTATAGCGTGGATTTTGAGATTCTTGGTCAAGTGATACATCACGAGTTAAAGGAAGGTGGTGATAAAGTTAGAGTAGGTGAAGACAATAAGGAAGACTACATTAGGTATATCTCTTTATAACAAAGATGATTGTAATATAGAAAATTATAATAAGAAAGGAGTTATATAAGTGCATATATTGTTGCATTGATTGAAAAGTGACATAAATAAGAAATTAACATTTTTGAGATGAAAACAAATTTGAAATGAAAGGGGATTGACTCTATAGACTAATATATTTTGGTAGAAAAATTACCAAAATTAATTAATTATAAAATTAAATTATATTTTTAGATTTTTTTGCGTATATAAAAAATTATCAAAACTTTGAAAGAACTTCGCCCATTTTAGGCTATTCGCGTTCGGTCATTAATCATATAAAATTTTGTAAATAACAATATATGATAACATTTAAAAATAGGTTTAGATCCTGAAAAGTCAAATGTTGTCAATCATCTTATGTCCCTCTCGAAATCACAAAACTTTTGTCTAAAGCATTTTTCTCTAAAATGCACTATTTAAGAGATATTTGATGTGATCAAGTAAACTAGGATATCTTACATAATTGATCACGGGATGCAGGTAGTCCAAAACCTTATGAAAAAAAAATGAACAAAGTTTATTACACTATACTAGGATTGCAGTGTTTGAGTTTTAAAAACTGATGATAGTTTTAAAAAATACATTATGAAAGTATAACATAAAAAGTAAAGCTATAGAAATTGCATATTTGCTATCTTAATTAAAAGATTTCAGAATTAAAAAAATACTTTACTGAAAAGTTGTTAATTTTGAAATGTTACTTTTTTATTAATATAATAATCTATGTATGTATTTGTAACAGCAAATTTGGTTGGACACATTAGTGTGTTGGATACATTGTGCGCATTAATGTGTTCGATCGCTATAAAAGAATTCGCTACAAGAGATACGTTTTTACTCATGAATATTCAACAGGTTGATGACAGAATGGAGGATGACAAGAGGTATAGAGGAACAAACTAAAGCATTTTTAGAAGGTTTCAATTCGGTTGTGCCACTTGAATGGCTCAAATATTTCGATGAACGTGAGTTGGAGCTCATGCTTTGCGGTATGCAAGAAATAGATGTTGAAGACTGGCAACGCAATACTATTTATAGACATTATACTCGTAACAGCAAACAGATTCTGTGGTTTTGGCAGGTACAATGTTCTTAATATTACATCAAACTTTATATCAAACTTTAGTTACAGACAATGTTCAAATATGTACTGTTTGTATTTTAGTTTGTAACAAGAACAGATAGCGAAAAAAGAGCTAGATTATTGCAGTTTGTAACTGGTACTTGTCGTGTACCTGTTGGTGGATTTGCTGAACTAATGGGTAAGAGACAAGCTTACTTTTACTAAAAATAATAAGTGTTCAGGGTTTGGTAGATTAAATTTTTTTTAACTAAGCCAGATTAGATTAAAGTTATGTGTGTAAAAATTTAACTTGGTTAAGATACAAGTTAATCCATAATGAAATTAATTGAATTAAAAGTTAAGTTAATAAAAAGAATAATTGAAAAGTCAAAAATTAAATGTTTCGCTTCATGATTTCAGGATTTTAGCTTTATATAATTGAAATAACAAATATACACTTTATTTAGAAATATACTTATTAGGAATAGGAATTAGAATTAGAATTATAGGAATTAGAATTTTTGAATCAGTTTCCTGAATGTTTCCTCAAATACTATAAAAAATGCTAAATTAGTGGGAATTGGTGAGACCCATAATGTAAATGTTACTTATGTAGGCGCGCGATGTTTCGCGACTTATTTATTTACAGCAAGATTTAACTCAAAAAAGTGAAATTAAAAGTTAATAGTAATCGCCAATAAAATATAACTACATTAAGTTAAAAATTGAGAATCTAAAATGTAACTGTAAGTCAAGTTAAAGTTATTTAACTTTTTAACTTTAACTTTTCTTTTTTAACTTTAACTTTTCTTTAACTTTTCTTTAACTTTTCTTAATTAGATACTGCTCAATCCTGAGTGCATGCGTGCGTGTCATATATTCTATTATATTATTGTAAATGTAGATATAATTCATAAAAAGATTGACTCAATATGAATTGATCAATATTATTATTTACTGATTTAAATAATAAATTGATAATTAAATTAAGAAAGTTTAACAATAATATGAATTTTGTGCTATATTGTATTACAGGTAGTAATGGGCCACAAAGGTTTTGTATAGAGAAATTTGGCAAAGATACTTGGCTACCAAGATCACATACCTGTTTTAACAGATTAGATTTACCACCTTACAAAAGTTACGACCAATTAGTAGAAAAACTGAATTACGCAATCGAAGAAACGGAAGGCTTTGGCCAAGAATAATTGTAAACATATTAATTAATGATTACTATGGTAGGTACACTGCATTAGTGTATTAATGGGTGACAAAAGCAAAATTTAATGTAGTATCGCGAACTGATGGTAAACGTTTCTATGCTACATTTGAAATCTGTTTAGGATAGCTATAATTGACATTGTAAAAGTTGCAAATAATTGAAGATGTGTATATTGTTCCAAAAATTTATATGAAATGTCTTAAATTATGTGCAAATAATGTAATAATATATAAGTATTACTCTATTATAATTTATTCCAATATATTTCATATTTTATCGATATTTTTAACTTATCCACAGATATTGAATAGAACATTAATAAGCATGAAATTGATAATAAAATTAAAAATAATATAAATATATATAAAGAAATTATATAAAAATGTAAAG
>NW_011627155.1:472193-664142 GCF_000204515.1 Acromyrmex echinatior
AAACGTAATGTGTTGTATATTTCGGAAAATATGAAAGATACATAATGTTTCAAATTAAAATTGTACGGTCTGAAGAAACGACAAAAATTAATAAAATTATTTAAAAAGAAATCAGTTTTTCAAGATCATATGTACGGCCATTTTTTTAATAGAATTGAAAGCTATAAAAGATAATTTACGATAATATTCTTGAGACTTCCACAGGTGCTTTCTATATAAAGATTATGCGTTTCGCGGATTTCCTCCGTGTCCAGATCCATTCTTGGAATGCCAACGTTTCGTGAATCTTACAATCCACTTCAAATTTTATTTTGGCACATATTAACATGAAATATCTCGTAAATTATTAATTTTTCGATAGTTTTACCTTAAAACTTTTATATGCGGAAAAAAAAGGAATATCATATTATATAGAAAAAATCATACAATTCCATTTAAAATATTAGCGGTAACCTCCATATGATCTTAAAAGACTGATATTTTTCAAAAATTACTTTTATCAATATTTGCATCCTGTACAACTTTCATCTGAAATATTTTTTCGTACCTTTCATATTTTCCGAGATATTCGACCCATTTACATCTAAACAAAACATCTTGTACATATGTCTGTGCAATATTACGTGTAATATTATTATATATAATCCTAATTTAATGTTCAAAAAATAAATACAACAAATGCAAATTTTTAGATCATTAGCGTCATATTGCCAATAATACCTGATTCTATAGAAAATTATTCTAATTACAATTTATACCAATACGATAATCTACAGAATATAGTAGAAATCGAATAGTTAATTGCAATCTAGTTGCATATGTGCCGTGATTTATGACTTCTAATCTTTTCTAATTTATTCATTTATTTTTTTTCGTTTATTAATTTTTTTATTAAGCCACGAAAACTGCTCAAAAATAAAAAATAATGACGTATACTTTTATTAATTTTTAAAAAACTTTCTTGTACTATTTTCATTCAAGGATTTTGAAACAACTTGTACACAATATTTTAATTGCCCTAGGTAATATCCCGAAAAAGTATGGAAGACAAAAACATACAGAAACATTTAAGAATTTTTCAAAGTAATGTAATGTTTTAAAACTCTATGTTAAAAATATTAAGGCAGTTATAAAAAAAAATGAAGTTCACGAGATATTTTATACTTTATTCTGGCACACTTTAATATAAAAGAATATGTATTTTATTAATGTTTTGGTAACTTTTCTTTTATGTGCAGAATAGTTAGAGGAATCATTTTATGTAAAAAAAAATTTATAATTTCAATCAATACAGGAAATAAATGCATTTTAATGGTCTAATAATTCTATATGAATTTAAACGTATGTAGTCCTTTAATCTGCGCGCCAAATGAGTTTTCGAAATATTTGCCTGGGGCAATTAAAATGGGACACTTTGTATTTATAGAGTGTCCCGAAAAAAATAATATACTGGGTCACAAATTCTCGTTTTAAAGTCACAAGAATGATAGTTAATCAGATAAGGGTTGATCGTGTATCTTGAAATGAGATGAAAATTAAAAAAGTGAGCAAACTGGAATATTTATACATTTCATTGGTCAACATCTAGTAAATTTGCTCATTTCTGTAATTCTCATTTCAAGAATATAAGTGAAAATAACCCCATAAATTTCTATATAAATTTTTATTCTATGACCGTTGTCAAGATATTCGTCTTCAAAGATTTGAAAAGTATTTTTCTTGAATAACTTGAATTCTCCCTGTTCATAATTTTATAATTATTAGATATATTGTGGATATGCCTTATGACTATAATCACACAGGGGATTAAGTTGATAAAATGAGAGCGTATATCTTCTATCTTTTTATGAGAATGATACTACTGCTCGAACCACACAAATATGTATAAATTTCAATTATGTTTTATTACATTTTAATTCATAATTCATTAAATATTTTTAGGCGAATGAAAGGAATATTGTCATTTTAGAAGATGCAACGTACTTATTGCCTCTTTCTATTTAATGGGAAAAGCGCGTGAGTTTAATTCATCAATTGATTAATCGCATTGTGTGCAAATATAATTTTGTTCCGTAAATTTTGTTGTATAAAAGTAGTATAAAAATTATTTAACAAAAATGTTTTTCGAATCTTAATTTGAGAAACAAGTGTGTCTCAATAATGTGTAGTAGGAAAAAAATTTATAAAAACTTACGGGATTATTTTTATCTAATTTGTATGTCTCGTAAAATAATGCTCATCTTTACCAGAACACTCTGTATAATATTTCATAGGCGACTAATAAAATACTTTATGTTCCATCTTAGGAGTTTAGAACAGAAGTGACTATATTATCTCTTTATATATATATCTGAAATAGCGAATATTAATAATTATATTAATTTAGATACATTATCTAAATAACATTATAAATATTTGCTATATATAAACGGCCAATTTTATTGTAGAAAGAATTTCTGGATATTTTTATTATCGGATATATTTCTCATACATTTGTATTGTCATTTATTTAGAGACTTATTGATACCCTGCATATTGTCTCACAAATATACGAAATTACCTAATAATTATTTTTTGCTGTATTTATAGTAATGTAATATTGGAAATTATAAAATTGTGTATTTGTTTGTAAGTAATATATATTTTATGTATATAACATCTATGCAGTATAAACACAATCTTTTACGAGTATTACTGCATAAATAGATGCATATATATGCGTATTGAATTATTTAAATATCTACAAAATATTTGGATTTATTAAGATTAATCAGGGTAAAACATTTATTTAAGTATCGAAGTAATAAAAAAATAAAAATACCTGCTTATAAAATGTTGAATATACTGCTATCACAGCAATATATTAATATTTGTAAAGCATGTTTATTTTTTAAGTTCTCTTGTATAATATTAATTCATATAAATATATTTATAGGTAATTTGGATTCAGCGCTTTATTGTATGCACACATCTTTTATTATTTTTCTCATATTCTGATTGTTTTAGTGTGATCTAAAAAAGAGATATAATGTCCCCTGGATTTAAAATTTTGAGGAAATATTAACTATGTTTACATAGCATTCTTGATCGGATTTGTAATTACATTTGTTGTAATGAATTATATCATCAATATTTTTATATATTTTTATTTTATATTATTTAATATTATACTCTACGTGTATTTCAGAAGAGATTATCTGAAAAACATTCATTAGTATGAGTCAAAATCGATATAATTTAAAATGAACGTAAATGCGATATATGATATTACAATCAATTATCAGAACATTCAAGATTCACGTAATTCAAAAACAGGTAAATTCTTAACAATAAATCATTTCTTTCTTACAATATTATATTTCTAAGCGAAATGATTCGTATATATTGTATAAATTAAAAAAAATTTTTTGTCAAATGATAAATTTATTAAACACATCTGTGTATATAATAAATATTGTATAAAGTATATTCTATCAAATAAAGAAAACTTTGTGATTAGAAATTATGAAAGAAGCATCTCTATTGTTGATTCAATTAATTTATTAGTTCATTTATTATTTCATTTAATTTATTAGTATTCGTACATTACATACAGGAGATGTATTAAAGACTAGGAACAAAGACTATAATTTTTTTATTTCTTGCTATAATTTTGGATTGGGGCCGAAAAACTTTTCCCATGGAAAACGATAAGTCGAGTTGTGTCCACTTATGTTGTCTTTTACAGAAGAGTCCCACTTTTGATTAAAGTCTTTCAATTCATCTGCAATTAAAATTTTCGTATTTAAATACTTAAATTATAGCGAAAATAAGTACGGTTATTAAGGGCGGTATTCATATTCAGTCTTATTTTAAAACTGTTTTAAGTAACGTCTTAAAATTGGTTTATGACATTTTAAGACTATACTTAAGACAGTCTTAAATATAAAAATCAACTATGAATATCCTGAGTGTTATGAAAATATATAAACTGCTTTCAATTTGGATGTTCACGCGTTGTAAGCTTCATTTTATTTTTATCGATCATTATATGTGGAAAGAAGGAAGAATGAAGCTTGAATGCGTGTGAGCATCCCAACTAGAACATAACTACAATGTTACATACTTTTGAATATATACAAAAAATTAGATCTCAAATGTACATATACAACCTCTTGAGAAAAAAAAAATCGTTTCAAAATGTAAAAGTTTTTTTTAACCGACTTAAAATCTGATAATCTTTTCATCGCTCAGTAGACAATATTAATGAAATTTACATAGAAATTTCATTTTATAAGTAGTTTTTATAATTACACAATCAAACTTGCTAATTTGCTTATTTGTCACATTAATTTTCAAATAAATGTATAAATAATTTTTTAATGAGTAAACTATAATATTAGAAACTACAACTTATATACATGTTTCCATTCATAATTTCTTAATTATTTTTTAATTAAATTTAATATATCTGTCATACATACTTTCATCCATATTAAATAAATCCTCAGATCTTGTTTCAATGCCATTTTTATCTTTTTTTATAGTAACAACATATGTTTTGTTGTCTGCTTCTTTTGAAATAATTGTCTCCTCATTGCCTTCACTATCTCTGATTACATGCTTTTTCTCAATAGTTCCATCAGCTCTACGAATAATCTCCTTTCTAACAGATTTTCCTATTGAGAAAGTTGATATGGAAGGTTTTGTTATTTCCATATTTTCTTTATTCCACATTTTTGAAAATTCTACAGGCGATCTATAATATAAATTGTAAACATGATACGGATAATTATTGCGAAAAGATTAAACTTCAATAACGATTTTGATTTTTACAAGTTTTTTTGATTTTTAATTAAAGTCGATATAATTCTAAGTTACGCACATTGAATTACGGCGGATTCTTCCAGTTTTTTTTAGATATGATACTTTATTGATTAAATTTTTTTGAAAAGCTACTATTGTTTCTTTTTTATTAATTGATTAATTTAATTTTATTCTATATATATATATATATATATAAAATATTAAAGTACGATAAAAAATGAATAGTTTCTGATATTTTATATTTCATGTCAGAATATATTAAAATAGAGTATAAAATATCTTGTGAACTATATCATATTGATTTTTTAATGAAAATTCTGCTTTAATATTCAAAATAACTAAATGAATCACATTTAGAAAACATTTCAAAAACAGCGGTTATGTTACTTTGAAGAAAAATCGATTTTCTCAAAAATTAATTTTATTAATTATATATTGTAATTTATTTACGATTCTCATAAATAAGTCACCCTTATATTAAGCACTTATATAAGATGCAATAAACAATTGAAAAAAGGATAAAATCATTACTACCTTCCATCTAAATCTGTGTCTACTTTGTTTTCTATTGGTACATCTGCGATGGCAAATGTATCAGGCTCGGATTTCAGCATTCTGTCCCGTAAATTGTCATTCTTCTCAGGTCCAGTAAATGGTAATGTAATAGCTTTATCATCTATAAGAATTCTTTTACTTTAAAATATTTTAATAAATCCTTATAAATAGAAACAATCTTTGATAATCAGAATAACATTCTTTAACGCTATATTTGCAAATGAAGCATGCAGAATGACAAATTTTCTATCGAATAAACGTACCAAAAAAAGTGTTGTTAAATTTAAAAAAATTTTTCAACATATTATCTATTTGGGAATCAAAGTAAAACATCATTTCGAGTGGATTGCTAGAGATGCTGAAATGCAAACTGTTTTCCGGGTGCCTAGAAAATATCAAAATTAAAATCCAAATTTATTGAAATATCTCTGATATACAAGAATATACAAGTTTTCTTTTTTTTACTGAAAGTTAATTATATCATCGTCATCATCATCTTCATCACTCTGCCAAATTGGATTTCGAAAATTTTCTTGATGTGAATCATAATCACCAAATCTGAAAAGTATATTGATACTATAATCTAAAATTGATGATGCAATCCTTAAATATTTTTATTAGAATTCTCTACATATTTTTCTAATCAAATTTTCTATAGAGACCATGAATCGCGTTGTTGAAAATTTAAAACCTGTATAAAACTATATAAAGAATTTTATTTTACATTAGGTACAATTCACTTAGTGCTACAAATAGAAAAATAAGTTAAAAACTTATTTAACTTTTTTTTTAATAACTATTTACGATTAATTATTTTTAGATTTTTAGATTTACTATATTTATTTATCAACTATTGGGATATAAAAAAGGCTTAAGGTCTGGTATTGACAATAAGTGAGATTTATGGTACCCATGGAGGTTATTTTGGGGGTTATTTCATACATATATCGTTGTATGATAGAGTAACTCCTTATACATATTCAATTAGGAAATTCACATAGATTTTTAAGAAGAAAAAGAAAACTTTCATTCTATCTCATTCTATCTTTCTTAGCATTCAGAGAGTCACAACGATACAACAACGACACTTGTGTTGACTTGTGCTATCATATTAAAGTACACCCTGCTGAAAATATTTACAAGTAGAAATATATATAAAAACCACTAGTACTGAAAATATTTAAATATATACTATAGATTCTCAGCGCTGGCAGTGAATATTGAAACAATTTTCTCCGGCATAAAAAAAAATTTCATTTATCTTGCTGAAGACCAATTGATACTTTCAAAATGATTATTACATCGCAATTTTCTTTTAAAAAATGTAAAAAATGCATCACCAAATATTTTCTGTCAGCCAGAAAATCGAAGATTCGTTTAAAAAAATTGTAATCTTCGATCGAAAACCGAAAATCTGGCAATCGAGAATCGTTGATGATGAATTTTCTAACCTTTCAATATATCACCTTTAGCATTTAATTAATTGTTTTTAGAGTATCGAATGGCGATATTTGTTTTTCAACTCTTCGTTTTTACACAAAAATAAATCAGAGTCTATTTTTATCAAAATGTAAGGAGAAGGACTTTATAATTTATATATAAAATACATATTAATATTTTTCATGTGTTCACAAGTTCAAATCTTTTACCTGTTTGTACTAGGCTCATTACGACGTGTCACACCAAAAAATTTTTGAAAAAAGTCGAAAAATGACATTCTTAAAGCAATTAGAAATGCACAAATAATTGTCAAAATAACGCAACAAACAGCATGACTTGCATTTAATATTTATTAGTGTTCACAAACGGCACACGAGTATGCGCGTGGATATCAAGTGCACGATGTGAACTAGACTATAGTACGGACCATTGATTGGATCTATGAACAAAGTATTTTATTTTCTCGGTAAGTATTCCAGTGTGCAGTGGGCATAAGAAACTGATAATGTAGTATTAATTTCATGATTTATTAGTTTCGCATATATGTTTATATGTTTAAAATTTAATAATACTCGATTTTTATTTAAAACTGCGATTTTAATGTTATCATCCGAATTTGATTAACAATCCAGCTGATGATAACTGTGGAGAAAAAATTGTAATTTTTCAGCAACATATAAAATATTAAAGCATTAAAAGTATGCGTACTCATTTACGAAGTATCTATATTATAAAAAATCATAAATTTAATAATATTATATATTATCCAAATATATTTTATATGTTAAAAATTTATTGCAAATTTATATCGATTATTGATAATGTCACCGTTCTTCTATTATCCTCGGATCTCCATTGATAGTCAAGAATGTCAAGACGGGGGACTCCATTGATAGTCACGAAAATTTGCCCAAGGCCGGCTATCTTTAGTATCTCGTCGTGTGCCACTACTGTCATATGGGGACACAATTGGACACAATTGTGAAGATCGCGGACAAACGGTAGTGATGTTTGCGTGAAAATATCTTTTGCTTTCATTGTCACATTCTTCCTCATATATATATGTATATACATATACCTGTATCGTAACAGGGTGTACGTTATAACGCGTGGTAGAAGCGAATACATGCGGGTTGTGGTCGATTAAAAAAAAAAAAGCGTAGCGAGCGTAATCCGCTCGGTTCGGTGATAGTAGTTGCGCATTCCGGCCGGTTACGCCTGTCCAAGAAATGCGGTTCTGAATCGGCGACGGCGCGGGACGGCGCGGCGCGGCTTGCGAGTTGCGCTCATTGCGCTCATTGCGCTCATTGCGCTTTCGCGGGGTGGGTGGCGACGAACGAGACGTGGAGGAGGGACGCGAGTCGTCGTGTATTTGGTATTGTCAGCGCGCGCGTTCCCGTTTCTAAAGTACGTTTCGTCGGTTTGTTGCCGAGACGGCAGCTGACAGCAGCGAGCGAGAGTTGACGCTGCCGGACTCCGGCGGCAGAAGAGAAGCAAGCAAGCGAGGCGAGGAAAGTAAGGAAGTGGAGAGAGTGAGAGCGAATGAGAGAGATAGGCAGGGTAGCAAGATGGCGAGCTCCTTAACGTGGTCGTGTTGCCTGCGGTTTAAATTCAGCCCAGAGGAGATTGAGCAACGTTATAAGAGTCAGGAGATCGACCGGATGCTGGAGAAGGATCGGCAGACGTTTCGCCGACAGGTGAAGCTGCTGCTGCTTGGCGCGGGAGAAAGCGGCAAGTCGACATTCCTCAAACAGATGCGGATCATTCACGGTATCAAGTTCGAGGTAAGGACTCGAGGAGTTCCATGCGCGCGGCACCACGTGATGGAATCGGTGCCGTCTCGCAATATTTGTAATATTCGAATATCGGTTCGGTTCTCCTACGATCAATGCCATCTCATGTACGACATTTGGCTTGTATTTAATTAGCGGAATATTTAACCTTCATATAATTTACACATTAATGTATCTATTTTTTTTTATCCTATTTTTTTTTATTATAATTGAGCATAGTATTTTATTCGTTGAAATCTGCATTATGGATTTTTTACAAAAAGAATGAAGTAACTCATTGGCCAATCTTCTGATGAGAAGATATGTAAAATACTATAGCAGAGTACAAAGGTATTCCTAAAATAAAATGTTCAAAAATGCAATATATATCTGTGTGATTTCAAATTTCAACTATTTTACTGACTTTCATACTAATGATATTTCGATTTCCATTGATAATTAATTCTTAATTTAACTTACTTTTTACTTTTTTGTAGTTAAAGAATAAGTTATATCAAGGTTAAAATTAATCTACGTTAGTAAAAATAAATATTAGTCAGTTTGTTTTGCTAACCAGAGTTTTACAATGAGCTGATAGTCAGAAATCTCAAGTAGTTCTAAATCTTAAGATTGAGATCTAGATTTGAGCATAAGAATTGTTGTAATACTTGCATAGACTTTTATATTGTAGACGTAAGCAACGTACATGCTTTGGCATATGACATGTAACTTATTGTTATGTCTTGGAGACACGGCAATAAGTTGTATACCATATTCCAAAGCTCATGTGTTACTTACACTTTAATAAGTATTACTACAATTCTTGTGCTCAAATCTTAAGATTAAGACTAGTAAGTAGTTAAGAATTTTGATTACTGACTCATTGTAGAATCTCTATAAGAATTATAATTCTTATTCTAGAAAAGAAAAAAAAAGTCGAATATTAGTAGTATGGTGAATAAATAATACAGTGTGTTTATATGTGTGTATACGTATAATAAATTATGTATGAAACATATAGAAGATAAAAAAAGATGAGGAATAAAATCATGGGTTGTAAAAGAAGCATTGATATCGATTTGACATGCGACATTTTCTGTCATATCTCAAATTCTTTACACAATAATTTATCATTTAAAAATGATTAAAAATTTCAAAACTGAAACTCATTTTAATCAGAATAAATATTTTTCATTGAAATTGGTACACATTAAACATTTAATTATAGATAAAAGATGCACTTGTCATTAATTTTGTTTTAAGCATTAAGTATATTTTTCTTGATACTTAATGTTATTATATTTTCAAAGTATATTATAAAAAGAATATCATATTGTTTCTTTTATAAGAAATATTTTTCAGAGAATTAGAATTGATATTGTGTATTATATATTTTTTTCAGCCTGAACTAATTAAAGAATACCAACATGTAATCTATCAGAATATAATAAAGGGTATGAAGGTTCTAGTAGATGCACGGGATAAACTAAATATTCCTTGGGAGAACTCTAAGAATTATGATATCGGTTTTCAATTACTCAAGTTTGAGAATACCATGGTGTTGGATACTAGATTATTTCTGCATTATGTGCCAGCATTGCAGAGTTTATGGACGGATGCGTCGATTAAAAGAGCGTTCGACAGGCGAAGAGAATTCCAATTAGTAAGATTTTTTCTCTCTTTTTTTTTAATTGTGCAGATACAAATCTTATGCATGCATTCGTGCAACTGATATAAATGTAATAATTGTTTATTATTTCTTTATTATTTTTTAACTTATGTGTTATATTTATATGTGTGATTTGATATTTTCAGAGTGATTCTGTCCAGTACTTCTTAGATAATCTTGATAGGATTGCAAGAGTGGTAATACATTTTACAATTTATAATTAGAATAATTAATATATATATTTTTATTTACTATAAAGTGTAAAGAGAAGTGTGTTTGTGTGTATGTTATTTTTAATTTTCATTGCCTATAAAGTGTATAAATATTTTTTAGGATTATACACCGACACATCAGGATATTCTACACTGTAGAAAGGCGACAAAAGGAATTTCCGAATTTGTAATACCGATTAATAATATTCCATTCCTCTTTGTTGATGTTGGCGGTCAAAGATCTCAAAGGCAAAAATGGTATCAATGCTTTGACTGCGTGACGTCTATACTTTTTCTTGTATCATCATCGGAATTTGATCAGGTCTTGTTGGAAGATAGGTATGTTATTTTTTTGTTTATTTTACAAGATCGTAAAATGAACATAATATGATAATAATGTTTTTATTATCAATTAATCTTGTAGGAGAACTAACAGATTGGAAGAATCTAAAAATATATTTGATACAATCGTGAATAACATGATATTTTGTGGTGTGTCTATAATTTTGTTTTTAAACAAAACGGATTTGCTCGATAAAAAAGTGAGGTCACAGGATACAAATATCCGTTACTATTTTCCACAATTTGCGGGTGATCCACATTCCATGAAGGACGTGCAAAATTTTATTCTCGATATGTTCGTCTCGGTTAAAAGGGATCCAAGGAAACCGTTGTTTCATCATTTCACCACTGCAGTAGACACAGAAAATATTAAAGTCGTCTTTAATGCTGTGAAGGATACTATTCTGCACCGAAACTTAGAGTCCCTTATGCTTCAATAGTGTAGAAATGGAGTAATTAATCAGATAAAACAGCTAGTAAAACAAAGGTATGCATCAGAAATTAACACTTAATATATTATTAATCCAATTTGTAGTTTTTGAAGAATATTGCAATATACACTACGTCAAAACACATTTTGATAAGACAATATATATGTATGAATTATACAACTTTTGAATATTTACTTCATATATAGATACATTTACAGTAAAGAAGAAAAAACTGCCTAATGTAAAGATATATTTAAAAAAATTTGACTTTATATACACTGTGTATGCGTGCGTATACATGCATATGCGTGTATGCATGTTTATAAATAATATAAATATATATGTATACATATATATATATATATATATATGTACATATATATATAGAGTGAATCATGATGAATGTCTCAGTATTTTACCATGGGAGATGAATTACCGACTGTAATCGGAAAAAGCGTAGGAGACCACGCCTAAAAGAGAAATATTCATCTCCCATGGTAAAACGTTGAGATATACATTACAATTCAGTCTGTATGTATGCATATGTATATATATGTATGTGTATGTATGTATGTATGTATGTATGTGAGACATTTTTATTATACTTTTGATAAATATTGAACGATTGCGAGATCATTACAAGCTCTATTGTACATAATTTTGTATTCTATATATTGTCAATAATTTCTACGATAATGATTTGTATAAAAAGAAAGGATCAGTTGCAAATAATTCAGTTTAAATTCTTACAGTTTTTTGTGTAGCTACGGCTGCGTTCAAGGAGATGTTAGCACTATTTGTGTTATTTTATCTTTGGTTCATATATGAATGATGAAGATAGAATGACACAAATAACGCTAATTTTTCCAAATCGCATCCTATATAAATAATTCAATGTTTTTCCCATGATTTAATATATATAAGATTATTGCTGGTTTATACATTAAACTAGAATTCACAAATCTATAACTTATTTTTTATTTAAGATTAATTATTTTTATTATTGAATACATTAATCGTATGAAATGCCAAAGATAATGATTGCGTTCCTTTGTTTTATATTCGTTATCATGCTTCTACATGATAGGCTTTTAGATTCAACATGATGTTTTTTTTTGCAATCGCTTTTGGCATTCAAACGGTTAAATAACAAGAAAACCAAATATTAGTTTTCAAGCCATATAAACCAAATGAAGCTAACCAGTTTGTGTTCAAAAAGTTTGTGTTGCTGTGGAAAAAGTTCACCCATTTTTTTCCGAAGAAGCAATGTTATTTAATATAATCAAGGTTGGGAAAGTTACTTTGTAAAAGTAGCTAGTTACAGTTACAGGTTTTTTTTGTTTCAAAAAGTAACTAGTTATGGTTTCAAATTACGTACTTTAAAAAGTAACGAGTTACAGTTTCAGTTACTCAGAAAGTAACTTTTTCAGTTTCTTTATTATTACAGAACAACATGAGTAACATTTTGATACTATTAGAATTAATAAAGGTAAAGATTAATTTACACGTTTACATTTTTACATGTTAAACAGATTATATATGACAGCGGTACTGTAACTTTCATGCCTTATACTCAAAAAGTACTTAGTGAAAAAATGATTTTATTATAATGTTTTGAAAGCTCTTCACATCAGCTATTAAATTAAATCTAGAATGAAAAATAAGGTATCCTAGTACAAAAAATCGACTTAACCTTAACAATATCTTCCAATGAATGTAATAAATAAATAGATCTTTTTAAAGCCTATAACTTATGTCTGAAACATTTTTCTCAAAAATGCTTTATTTTCAAAGGCCTATTCAATCATTTCCAGATTTTTGACTAATTAAAGGACTCTCAATCTTAAAATATAATAAACAAAGCAATAAAAACAAGGCTACTGAGAGTTACAGTTATAGTTAGAAAAGAAGAACGAAGTTATATTAAAGTTACCGAAAAAAATAACTCTAACTGTAAAAGTTTTTACTGACGCTAGACGGTCATTTTTAGCGTCAAAAACTTTTGATATTTGTCAATTTTTATCACGTGATCTATTTGGACGCTACAAAGCATCAGCATGAAAACACGCTTCAACTTAGTTACAAAAGTAAAAGTAGTACTTTCCAATCTTGAATATAATAATATTTAAATCTTTGTTTCTTACATTGAGTAAATGAATTGTAGGCTGCTATTATTGTCTTTTAATTGAAGATAATTATACATGTATATTAACTATAATTACTTTTCCCATAGATATCTAGCTAGAGTGCTGATATATATTGAATCGTGTCTTTTTATATAAAAAATATATTGTTTGAAAATATTAAATTCTTATCTTTTTTTTATTTTGTAAATATTTAATTTTTTATATATTATGTATCATCTATTATATATCTTTATATACGTAATATAGAAGAAATTGTATATTTCTTAAATTATATACAATATTATGAAGTACAAAATCATTTTAAAGAAATATAATAGCAGCTGTTTTTAATTTCAGTGTAATTATGTCACATCATAAGTGTAACAAGTTTTATTTGTCTTCTATTCTGTATATTTGATAACTGATCCTTTATTAATTATTACACTTTTAGAAGAAAAATAAAATCAGTATTATTTTTTTCATACTATGTGAATTAACCAAATTTTTTACTTTCTATATTATTTACCAGATTAGAACAGCAATTTGTATGAAATATATCTAATTTAGCATTATAAATTTAATATTATATTTGTTTATGAATTTTATAATTTTATGATTGCAAATGGATGTCGATTTATAAAATCAGACACAATTGAACTGAATATTGTAGTATACCAAAAATTCTGAAGAAACTAAATGTATTTTTTTGTAGTATAAATTATTCAAACTATGTGTTTCTGGCAAACGTTAGTATTTTTTTATTATGTGCATATAAACTATATCTAAAGATTTTATGTAATAATGTTGATTAAGGAGATAGTTAGGTTCTATGTATAGAATCAAAACATCATTTTTGTACGTTATTCTATATTTTATCTTTTATTAGTTAAAAATGAATATATACAGGATGTTTGATAATTATTTGTATAAGGTTTGTAGGTAAATAGAGTGGATAAAACTGAGTCGGAAAGTTCTGTACCATTTTGTAATTTTTGCAGTAATTAACGGAATATTAATTACTAAAGATTGTTGAATGAGCTTGGCTTGAACTTTTCGAAACTCGAAATTTTTTTAAGTTTCGAGGTTTCACGGTTTTCTCGCCGCTTGCAGTTGGTATTACACCGGGCGAATATATGTTTATTCAGTCTTTAATAATTAATATTTTGTTAACTGTTGCAAAAATTACAAAATGATACTGCTCGACTCAGTTTAGTTCGCTGTATCTGCCCACAAGCGTTGTTAATAATTAATAGACACTACGTGCATTTTGTCTGTGCATGCGCATACATACACAAAATTCGTAACAGATGATATAATCGAGATGGTTTTTATACATGAAAAAAATAAGTCGAAAGCGTAGAATAAAATTTTTTTATATGAGGCTTTGTTTTCGAGAAAATGTACTTTAAATATCCTACATAGATTTATAAATTTATAAATTAAAACACTTAAAACACGTTAGAAAGTGTTCATAGAATTTACTTCAAAGAACAGAATTATGTACTCGACAGAATGGACATTTTCAAAAATTTATAATATTTATATATTTAAATGTAATAAAATTTATAATTCGTGAATATTCTATTTTTATCATGTATTTTTGATTACCCAATACAATAATGAATACAAACATGAGCAGAGATAATAGTTTACATCCAAATCCATGAGTCGAGACATAATTAAGTTCACACGTATCCGACACATATGTAAAATTGATTTTCTCAGAAACAAAGTCTCTTGAAAAAATTTTGTTATATGTTCGACTTACTTTTTTATGTAAAATTATCCTCTTTCTGATATTATCAGTTCACAAATACACGTATGTATACGTATACGTGTATAATACATATTTTTCCAAATATTATTATAGTTATGCTACAAGCCATTCCAATTCTATAGATTATTTATTACATAAAATCTTTGTTTTAATGTGTAAAAGTTTAATAAAGCGGAATAAGTTTATTAACAAATAAATATTTGTAATACACATCTTTATTAACTAGAATTATTCTAATTATGTATTAAATTACACATATATGTATGTATATATGTATGTATATGTATGCGTGTGCGCGTGTCGCGTGTATGTACATACAACACGCTGTGCGTCTGTTATGTATAAAAAAGATATTGAGGTATATCATATTTAAGCTTTTATACATAAACATTATTTCATACAAACAGCTGATTGTATAAAAAATAATTGATAATCGGTATATTTTGTAAATGATATTTTTACATTCCTATAAAAATAATCAGGTCCAATTTCATCGTTTTTATAACAATAGTATTGTCTTGAACATACCTTGTTTTTATACTAGTTTTTATGCATGTCGTTTACATACAATTGATATGTTAATACACAGAGAGAACGTGTATGATTTTTATAAAAAGATTTACAAGATATATAAAAAAAGCATTGACATTCATCACATAAACAAATTCGTAAGTATAAGTTTTAGTAATTATATTCTGTGTACAAAATTCTACGAACAATCCAGTTTAATAGAAAATTCTTTTGATATTTAAGTAGTCAAGTCATAGATGTGGTTAAAATTCGGGGAATTATGTTACTAGCATTTGGTATATATCTTATATTATGCTGCGGTTATATTTTATTAAAACTGTATTCTTGAACTATATATCGATATATGATGATGGATGTATCATATATAGTCTATTAAGCTATTTATAAATAGAACAAAAAATATACATGTAATGATACAAACTTGAAATTTTATTATAATAACATAAATTGAGCTATAATAAATATGATAAAACATATTTCTTGAAAAGTTCCAAAATAATTTTTATATCATTTTTCTCAAATTCTCTAAAATGATTTTGATACATCCAATTTAATCTACTTAATATATTTCAAGTCATAAAAAAGTTGTATAAAATGCATTAAACCAAATGTTGAAATAACATCATATTTATATATATTTTTATTCACTCTTACATTCATAAATTAAAAAGAAGAAAATAAGAATGACTATTTTATTTATTTTTTTCCTATAATTAAAAACAAGGATATGAATATTAAAACGAAGAAATAATGGATTGCGTTTGTGTATACATAGATAATGATTAATTTTAAATATTCTCATTACTTTTAGCGTAGCCATGCTCTTTATATTTCATATTTTTCATTTAAATTTAATATTTAAAAAATGATTGTTTCCATGAAACTTGGCAATATTTTTTCATATTAATGCTGACAGACTTATAGCAAAGTATACATTCTGAATATTAGTTGGCAAATCATCACATATTATTTATATTAATATAACATAAATTATGTAAGCACAAAACTACTTTTTTATATATAATATATATTAAAACCAAGTAGATTCGAATTAAGGAAATTAAAGTTTTCTCTTTTAACAAAAAAAAGTCAAAATTATCATATTTTGTACAATTTTTTAATTTTTATATCTGATATTAAAAAAAACATCAACGAAGTTTTTTTAAATGGAATTTTTGTCAAAATAAAATTTAAGATAAAATACAAGTTTATTATGAATTTTTATTTTTCAATTCTTTATAATCACGCTTCTTAAAAATTCCGTAATGGTTACACCTGGGATCAAATTGATCTCAGAGCACAATTAACACATTACCGACGATTTCGTTCTATGAAGTAAAAAAATTACTGATTAAATGTGCTCTGGGATTATTTTTAATCCTAGTATGACCACGAAGAATTAAATTTAATTAAAAATTCTTTAATTTGTAATTAGAAGATATTTTAATGTGTGACATTTCTGTTAGAAGTTTACATTAAAATCTATCCCATTATTCAGTGGATAACAGTCTCATAACTTACATCCTATGTATACATATAATGTAACGAAACGAAATTGTTTAAATCGTGTATATTTTCTCATACTATTATGATGTCTCTTTAGAGATATAGAGAGAGTGTTCTATGTATCATCGAAATACAATGAAAAAAATATGAAAAGGAGATATAATAGTAAACAAAAATAATGTAAATGGTACAGATGCATGATAAACAATAATCTGTGACGTTTGAAAGCACAATAATATATTTAATTTTTTTAACGGTACTATAAAACAATTATTGATAATAAATTTTTTGTAACATTTTTAAATTATGTATACTTCCTACACACATTTCGTGATTTTATTGTCTTGCATTTTATTATATGTGAGCTGAAGAATGTAGATATGTCGTGCCTTTTGTACATTGTACATTTGTATATAACAATATTTTACATGAATTATTATTACAATGTAGTTTATACACAAATAATAAAAATTTTAAAAGACATAATGGTATGTTAATTTACTAATGACCAATAGATGTTATACGATAAAAAAAATATTTTATGTAACAATAGGCTAACGATAGATATTATGTGACATATTAGATGTAGTGTGACATTAGTTTATTTGTTCATAGAAAAAAACTTTTGGTTACTTAATTACATCAATGGAAAATGTATTGTTATTATAATTATTTATTATTCATTCGTGATTCATATATTGATATTAAGGTTCTCGAGTACTTATTTCAACCATATTGAATCGTGACATCATGAGCATCATGATTCAGTATGGTTGAGGTTGACTCGAGGAGTCTTAATATTATATATTATTGTGTTATATGTGACCATAGACATGGAATCATATCAATAATATAAATGTATTTCGTATGCATATACGTTAATTTTATGTATAATAAATGAGTACATCATTTTTTATTGAAGTATTAATTACATTTATTTATATATTGTGGTTTTATACAGCGAGTATATATTGTTAATTTTTACAATTGTGTGTACGTATGTGAAAAAAATAGCTTAGTTTTCAATTCTAATAATAGCAATTTTTCTTCAAATATTGCTAATATGCAATATGCGCTAAATAATACAGTACAGAAAATATTTTATCTAAATACATCACATTGGCAGTTATTCTAAGCGATTATAGTAATTACATTATATTTGTTCAAATATTTTTTATATTACAACATTTACATTTTTCTTGCTTTAGTAATATATAGTATCAAAAACGTATACAAAAGTAAAAATATAACTTCATTTTTTCAAAAGTTGCGATATTTTCAATTAGGAAAAAGCTTGTAGAACTGTGTAGTCTTTTACTATATGTTTTGGCTATAAATGTCTGCATAACTAGACTGCTTACTTCGATATGTTTGTTGCTAAGCATGTTCGCATGTTGTAAGATAGTCATCAACTTTCCAAAATTAGGAGGGATTTTATGAAAATAATAAATTTGAAATAATAAATGAAAATAACAAGTATGAAATATAGTTTTCAATTAACATATGAAGAATTTTGTAATTTTTATTTAAAAATTCGGATTTATAAAATTCATTCAGTAGAAAAGTATAATTAAAAAAAAAATAAATTCGTAATTTTTTATGTAATTTTTGTTGTGATCTCATGTGATGTTATATATTAAGTTAATTATTTACATATATAATATAATAATATTATTTATGCATAATAATATAATGTGTGTTTCATTAACATTTATTAAAAAAGTGTTTATTTATTAAATTTAATTACAATATTGAATTTTTTTAAATGTTCTTTCTCTTCGTAAGGAGTTACCGAGAAACTTTTTAGTTTCAAAGTTAAAAAACATTTTGGAAAAAGAAACTTTTTTCATAATACAAAAATCTATATTTTTGCGAAAAATCATTGTGTTGATTTTTTTTAAAACATTTTGAAACTTAGAAATTTTTTATTTTTAATTTTGATTTTAATTTGAAGTAGATTTTTCAAGTTATAAAATCTACTTTAAAATACTTATTTGTTAAATTTTGTCCAATAATGCTACATCCAAGTATAATACTTACAAAAATAATAAAAATATTGAAAAAAATGTCAATGTTTAATGTGTAATTTGAGACCAAAATATTGTAGAGAAAAAACGTCAAAATTTAAAAAAAGTTTTCTCTTTAAAATGCATTTATAAAAACTTCTTTATTATTTTTTTCACCGGGATATTTAAGTTTTTGTAAAATGCGAGAAATCACAAGCATCTCCGAATTTATGAACGGTAATATGTACATAAATGTGTAGTGTTGGTCATAATAAACCCATCACATGCACTCACATAATATACATACAGATAATATGTATAGATGGACATAGAAATTTTCAGCCTCATTTTTATTTCTTTTTGATAATCGAAGTGAGCAGTCTAATTATAGTAATCTTTTGACAATAAGAATTTAAAAAAATGGCAGCATCGATCGTGTGTACTTTTTAATTTGTATTTTTTTTCTCCTTACATTATAGCTCGAGATATAGATATATATATATATATATATCTCTTACAATTACTTATGTTTGTATATTTATGCGTATAACATAATCTTGATATATGTAGATTTGTGTATATGATACGTATATTCAAGGAATGTAATAAGTAATATATGCTGCAAAATTATTTTCGGAAGATATCTGAGAGAACTAAAAGATCTCACTTTCATTTATATCATAATAATACATGTTATATGTCGCAGAAAATTACAATAAATGCATATATATTCCTAGTTAATTATCACTTTTTTAACGTATTATTTTGATTTGTTAATTATTGTTGCAAGAAGATACATTTCTGTAACTTGAAAAAACTCGAAATTTTTCTAATACGAAAGTGTAAATATTATTATTTTAAATCTTGTGCTTTTAAGCTGATAAAACTTGTGTAATTTCGTAGCAAGTTTTCCTAACTTATTACATCTCTATAGAATAATATAAATATAATAAACTTATTAAAATCTGCGACTAATATAAGTGTGTAAAACCAATTTTACACACTTATATTAAGAGTTAAATGACTTTGTCCATTCGATATAAAGAAATTACATGGGTGTAAACAATTAATTTAATTAACGGAAACATTGATATGAAAATTATAAATATTTTCAACATATATAACAATCAACAACAATTAAGTTTAAATAGTTCTACGTTTACATATCTCATATATATGTCAAAAAAAGTGAAAGAAAGGTAATAGTGTAATTAAGATATAAACAAATATAATATCAGGAAATGTTGAAAAGAATTACTTAAAGGCATAAAAAGATGCCTTAATTAATATAATATTATGCTAACTTGAAAAGAACTTAGATATTTTTAATTATGAGATTCACATATGAATTATGCATAAAAGGATAAATATGTAAAATATCGCGTGTTTTCGAAGATCTATCGCTTCGCGATATTTTACACGATAAATACCACATTCGAAAAATTTTATATCCTAAAGCTTTAAATTTCAAATTTATAACTATTGCATTTTCAGCACCACTATTCAATTCGCACACAAGCTTCTTCTAATTGTACATACTGAATATCGTCGTTCCACAATTCTCTTCGAATTTGTATACTCATAACAAAAGTATATTTGTAAAAGACTTTCAAAAATTGAAAGAATGTACAAGTGTATATATTCAGTTGTGCAAGCTATTAATATTTTCAAAAGTATTCTCGAACTATTGGTGCTTCTTTATTGAGATTCTCGTCGTATTTATATAAAATTAAGGAGCTTATTCTGTAACTCTTAACGATTGTAACTGTGATCGATAAGAGTTACAGAATAAGTTCCTAAGTATAATGAAGTTATAATATTACAAGGCAAATTTATTCTCTTTAGAAAAAACTTTGAAATACGCGTCGGAAATGTCAAAAAATTAGAGTTCAAGCTCTTCAGCAGTGCGCGAGAGTCTGTGATTATCGATACGTCGTCGTTGACTACGTCTTACAGCATCCGCTCTGCGATATGGTTCGGATCTGAGACCAAGAAGAATATCCTCTAGAGCGCCATTGTACACTTCGTCTTGTTGCAGCAACTTTTTCTCTTGCACTAATCGTGTCTTATTCTTCAATTCGTTTATAACAGCATCCTGATAATATGTAACATAATGTTAATTATAACAGAAAAAATTTTTAATATTTATATCGAAATTCGTGAATCAAAATATCACAATAAGAAAGTTATTTGTAAATTAGGGAGATTAAATTAAAGAAAAGAAATTTAAGAAATTAAAGAAATTTTTCTTTAAATCTAAATTAGAGTTAGAGAGTGAGCTGAAGTTTATCGAAAGGTGAAACAACCCAATCTATATCTCACAAATTTACTGCTTGAAATAAAAATATACACATAACTTTTTTATTCAATTTCTTGAAAACCTTTTTACTGTGATTTTAATTCACAAATTTCTTACTGTTGGTTTAATTTTAATTCACAAATTTCGGAACATCCTAATATGTTTCATAAATATGTAGGGTGTCTAAAATCAGCTATCACCCTTATATAATATTTTGGAAACGATTAAAAATTGAAAAAAACTGCGAAATACATGTCCGCTCATTTCGAAAGGCTGTTCCTTTAAAGGGATTGAGGGAGCGTTGCAGAAGCCCCTCGAAATGATCGAACACGTATTTTGTGATTTTTCATAATTTTGATTTATTTTCAAAATATATAAGGGTGATAACAGACTTTATAAACATCCTGTTTATAATTTATAAATTATTACTATATAAATAAAAATTTTAAACTAAAGTTTTAATAAAATTTTATCGGTTATTATTTTTCAACATATATCGTTTAATATTAAAGTTATATAGGGTGTTCCCAGGTTAGACCACCAAATTTAAAGTGTGAATTTAAAACTTCAACTATAGTTATAACTCAAAAAAATCAATACATCTTAAACGAAGCGTTTGTGAGTAAAAACTTAGAAGAAATTTTTGTTTTAAAGTCCTAAGTTCATATTTTATATTTAGCGATTTGACTTGGAAATTCTCTGTATATATTTATTAAGAAATGTAAAAAAGCAAGATTTGTTAAAATTAATTTCAAATCAAGAAAAATTTAATACAATTTTTATTTGTACATTATTTATACGATATACGAAATTTTATAGCAATGAAAGTAAAGCGGTGATAGAAGAATTTTCTCAGGCAACATCAATACGAGTTAAAACATGCAAATGCGTACTTCGATTGTTATTAATAACTAACAGATGTAATATAAAGAATATGAGTTTATGAAGCACATATGTATACTACTATATCATATTTTTCTTGTTACAAGATAGTTTCGAAATAAAAATAAATTCAAAATGATTTTAGGTAAAGATACACAACTTTGTTAAAAAAAATAAAGATTTTTTAATATTATCTTTGTTCATATTTATATTATTTGTATGTACTATATATACATTTTATATATATATAGATTTATGTGCGCGCGCGCGCGCGCGCACGCACACACACACGCACACACGCACACACGCACACGCACACACACACACACACACTCAATCTTTATATTTAATTTATGAATAATAAACTTCTGTATTAATTTATATAAGATATTTAATAATATACCGTTTATAAATAAAATAAATATATTTCAAATTACGCAGTTCAACATAAAAATTATTTTTTTTGTCTCCGAAATGCCGTAATACATGTTTCAAAGATTTTTTTCACGACGAACATGCCGTTGACAGAATTTAGATAATCAGGATTTTGATAAATTAAGATAAATTGTATTTTGTTGTTAACTTATTTTCAGCAAATTATTATTTTTTTGTCGAGTTAATAATGACTTATTTTATCGCATTAATAATGACTATTTGAATTTTAGATTTTCTATATAGTCTGCAGAAAAAGGGCAAGTACATACTTAAAAACATAATATAGCAATAAATGTAATTGTAAATTGAATTTAGCTATAAAAAGTTCAAGCATAAATTTGTATGAATTGTATTATATGTGTTTTTATGTATGTGAGCGAGCGTTTAATTATTTATATACTTAACACAAACTTTTTTTTACGTAGAAACGATAATCATTGTAAATATTGTTTACAATAAAAATAATATTATAGGTAGTTACTTTTTACTTGGATTATAATGGATTGTGTTATAATGGATTGTGTTTTTATAATTTTTTAATAATAAATTTACTTTTAATATTATGTACAAATACATTAATGCTAAAAACAGCTAATTTTATATAAGAAATTTATATATTAAAAATAAAAAAAAAATTAGAGTAATCGCTAAATAAAACTTTAAACCATCGTTATTTTATTGAAAATAATATCAACAATGATAATATCATTCATAATATTTAAATTTATATGTATCTAATAAAATAAAATACTAACTCTGAAAACTATGATGTATTAATGATAAATACTCTATGATGCATTTTATTAATGAGAAAGTTTGATAAACAAATTTTTTGTATGTTGCATGTAATCAGGGTGTTTACTTCTTAAATCTTATTAAAAAATTCCGAGAATTTTCAGATTTTTCTCCAGATATTTTTCAAAATTCAAATAAGATTAGAGAATTTTTTAAAACAATGAAAGATAGGAATTCCATAAGACTATTATTTTCTATAACTGGAGTCACGAAACCTGTAGAAAGGTTCACTACAATAAATATACTAATAGCATCAATGAATTATTGATTATATGTTACAAACAGTATGTTATATTATTTGTTACAAACAGCCGTATTGTTTTCTATTGTTATCCTGATTTTTTTAAATAAAAACTCGTGAAATATATTTATATATGAGATTGTATATGAATGTACGCGGATGTTTGCTATGCTTATTGCTGATGATTGACATTATCAAGAAGAAATAATTAAAGAAATATTTTCGAAAAAAATAGAATTTAAATTTAAAAATAAAATTCCAAAAATTTTCGTAAGTACTGATAAAATTCAATGAAAATCCAATTTCAGGAAAAAAATCTTCTAAAAATTTCAGATTTTTGCAAATAATAAATACCTTGGTAATGTGTGATATGTATGTAAATATTAAAAATCATATGTTAATAGAAGGAAGTGAGTGAGGACTTACATGTTATGTTTCTACATTGTTATGTTCTGAACTCCAGTTCATTAAGATGGCGATGTAACAGACTCTTGTTCGAGTTACAGCAAAATTTCGGTGACTTTAAATCCAAATAAATATGTAACAAATAAAAAAAAACAGATGTTTATAAAATCTATGTGTTTAAGAAATGGAATAACTATAAAAGGCACGCGTAAAATAATCAGGATCGACGTAATCGTTCAAATTCCTGTAAAACGCCATGCTACATCACAACATGCAAAAAAATGTCTTTTTTATTTATTTTTTTAATAATCTTATTCATTTACTCGCTTCGCTCTATGATACGCATATGTTTATGAAAATATTTATAATTATATCATTTTTAATATAAAGGTTATGAATTAAAGCTTGATATAAAAAAATGATACGTGCTCATTTGGCGATTTTTAATAATTAATTTCTCATTAATTATTGTGAAAATTGCAAAATGTTACAAGACTTTTCATTTCAATTTAGTCCATTTTACCTTTAGATACACGAGCATTTTGTCAAATTAAGGCGATACTCTTTACGTACATATATACATCTTTATAAAAGTACTTATAAAATCATTTATATCTTTCATTATCTTTCTTCGAGTTTTAAGTTTTTTAAAAAAAATAGTAGGCAGCTATTTCGAACCATCGTCTGAATATAAGTATTAAGATATGATTTATTTATTTCTATAAGTTGTGTATAATTACAATGTTATGTAATGAATGTTAATTTTAAATGCATTTATACTATTGATGTTGTAGAAGAGAAAGCTTAGAAAAATATAAATAATAATATATATGTATGTATATGTATGTACAAGGCGTTTTGTTTCACGTAATGAAATATTTCGGAAAATAAGATATGAAAAAATATTTCAAATGAAAGTTGTACAGTCTGAAGGAACACAAATATTAATAAAATTAATTTTCGAAAAAAAATCAATTTTTCAAAATCATATAGAAGATACCGCCATTTTTTTTAAATAAAATAATTTTTTTTAACATAATATGATTCCTTTGAATATTCTGCACATAAAATTATTAAGATAAAGATATAAAAAATCAATAATTTAGGGATTCTATATTTTATATTAACACATTTTAACGTGAAATATTAAATATCTTGTAAACTATTAACCTTTTAATAATCTTAATTCTTTTATGAACAGAATAATGAGAGGAATCAATTGTCGCACAGACAGCACAATTGCTTTTAAAAAAATATGTAAACAAAAAGAATAATTTTTTAAATAAGCAACTATGTGTTTTGTGTATTTTGTGCGCGCGTGCGTGTGTGTGTGTGTGTGTTGTGTGTGTGATAATCAATAAAAATTATTTATAATAATTATACAATAAAATAAGTCATATTAATAAATAGATTATATTTAATGGAAAAAAAAAATTATCCAAATAATAATAAAAAACATAGAAATATTTTGAATTTTTTAAATGGAAATAGAGATCAGCAAATATATAGCATTTATGAAAATATATAGTAATAGAAATGTTAAGAAAGCTTATTATTAAAATCGGAGAGGATCAATTAGTTGCGTCATCTTATTAATTTTCACGCGCATGGAATAATATATAATTTGTCTCTGAACATTATAGTGTCACCGGGAAATACAAATGTATAATATAATGATTAATATATTCGACATTTTAAAATGCTTTTTATAAAAAGAAAAACAATACGTAATTTTTGCAATTATAAGAATAACGTGTTTACAAAGCATAAAAGATACGTATATTAAAATAAAAGGTTTTTAAATTGATACATTAGAATATGCTAGGTATTAACAATTTACACATGCAAGATACTAATAATTTAAGTAAAAAAGATTTAATTGTGTGCTTTGATTTCATTCATAAACCTACATAGGGGTTAATACTAAATATACAAAAGTAAAACATTAAAGACATATGACATACCTGTTGTTTCTTTTGATTTAATTTGTTACGTTTTATAACTTCTTCGGAAGTGTTTAAAGCTTCTGCTGCAGCAGCCTCTAATCTACGACGCTGTTCATTTTCTTGATCCGCTGCCTGTAAATACGTTTTATTGTTCAATTTATGCAGTAATAAATAATTTATTAAGACATAACGTAAATACACAACAAGTAAGAAATAATGCCTATAACGATTGAAGCTGAATCTTAAATAGTTTTTAAATAATTCCATGTAATTCTTTATATACCACATTTGTAGTCTCTTAAATTGCGCGCTGAATTGAAGCTCCAGCTTCGTTATAAGTATTATTTTTGTTGTTGTTCATTCAACTTGTGTATTCATTATATGCTATTGCATTTCTAATAAAACTATAGTATACATTAAAAATTTTTATAGTTATTAGAATGTAATTACTAATATACCTTAAATGCTCTCGCGAATCTGACAAGAAGAGAGAAAAAGGTGTTGGCATCAGCTTGTCTCGGGCTTTCTCCAAAAAATTCAACACATTCTCGGAATGCTTCGCCGGCGGTACGTGCGTCAAGTTTTAAACGGCGTAATTTCTCCTCAGAATTATTCAAAAAATCACGCAATACTGTATTGTGTTTCTCTTTGCCGCGTAATTCAAACTCTTTTCGCACAAGGTCCATACCTTTCTCCAGCTCGTGAACATCAGTTGTTATATTCTCTAGTGAAACTGAAATTGTTACATAAATATATATTTTGTGTATATATATATATATATATATATATATGCGCGCGCGTGAGTGTGTGTAGTTGTGCAATAGAAATAAAACATTTTAAATGAAACATTTTAAATAAGAACAGAATGTAAATCGAATTTTATACCAAACACTATTTCATTAACTTATTTTTATATAATTTGTAATTAAATACGAAGATTCCTATACTATAGATCAAATAAGATAATCAAATAAGACGTACCTGTCGCAGCTTTGTCGATGTACATTAACTCTGATTCAAAATTTATAAGTTCTGGAAACTTGACGCGTATCGTGGCAACAATATAATGCAAAAGGCACATCCTTTTATCAGTCGATTTCGTATCTAATAATGTATCTAAGCTTTGTAATTTGAAGCCATACGCAGGGCCCCGTTTGCTACTATTTAGGTAGTTACCAAAGGCAAGAATAATTTCTAATACTGATCTTAACTTCTTTGAACTCTTAACCGAACTGGATGCAGATATCACAGCATGTATTTGTGGCGTAATGAGATGTAAATTGTCAAAAAAGTTTCCTATATAATTCATAATTGACAATTTGGTAGATATTCTTTCGACTTTACCAAGTTGCATCAAAAATTTATCTTCTTCAGTCAACAAATTGACATTCTTCTTTTCTATAATATATTCGCGGTAAGCCTTAATCTGAAATTAATTTATATTATTTTATTGATATTGTATAAAGTGAGATATTTTAATAATATCAAATATAGAGCAAGCGTACTTCTTGATCCGTAGGCACCATACGTTGCAATAATTCTACATTTTCAAGCGAAAGGATTTTTAAGTCGAGAGCATTCACCGCCATTATTACTTTCTCGATTGGCATTTCCATTTTTCGGCGAGATATAGCTAAAGTTGGAAGAAGAGTGAGAAATAAGTAAAAAATTTATTTCTACGTATCACATATTATCTTATGATAAATAATTTATTTACCAATATTTCGTAATCTTGTATGCTCCAAAAGTGATACGTTTTCGGATTTCTTAAATCGTTTACTCGGAAAGTTTTGAAGTCCATCGATTTCACTGTTACCATTGGCTACGTGTCCACTCATGCCGATCTTAAATCGCTCTTCAAAGTCAGAAAAGTCGATTTGATTATGCAAACGATCGTCATCCAGCTCATTGAAGATAGTACCCCGTACTTGATTAGGTTTAAGAGCAATCCAATTAAGTGTCGGAAGCTTGTACTTTGTTTGGACCTGAGAGAATGTAATCTTATGTTAAGTCAAAGCAATAATTCGGGAAAAAACAACGAAACGATATAATTTCTTGCAATAAAAAAAGAGCATAATGATCAATAAACAATGCACGTTTTACTAAAAAATATATTAATATATTCAACATTGATTATTCAAGTGTTAATGCAATATAGAAATGTAGAATAAATGAAATTATACTTTTCGTTTGATGGTCATTGCTCCATTGGGTGCTTGCATCATGCCGGCAGGTGGTGGAGGTATCGGAACAGTCGGTGGTAACTTATGATCTCCCAAAGAAAGAGGTGCCATAGGAGGCGGCGGCGGACACGGTGGAGGAGGTGGAGGTGGTGGTGCAGGAGCCGCTGGAAGCACTTCATGCGACGTCGGTGACGGTGTCGAGGTGAATATCTCTGATGTAATATTATCCGAATTATTTAGAGGACTTGTTGCGGTGCCATTTCGTAGACTAGCGGCTGAAAAATCGATAGACATTTGAATGAGATTTCGCTTTTGTTGTTTATTAGTTATCATATAAATACTTCGATCTAAGATACCTGACGAGCCTTTCGTTAGTGTTCCCGTGAGAGTTTCCAACTCGATAATTTTGTTCTCCAGGACACTCTGTCTTCGGGCAGAATCTTGCCTTTGCCTCTTTAAAGCTGCGAGTTCTTCTTCCACTGATCTACGCGTTTCCAAAGCCTCGGCATAATCCATTTTAATCGCACCTAACTCCGTCTCCAATTCCGCCAATTTTGCTAACGATTCTCTTTCTAATTCTGCCATACGATCATGTGCCTGCGTCAAATGCAATTAATTATACACACACACACACACACACACACACACACACACATATATAAATAACCATTAAAGAATAAAGGTTCAAAGAAATAAATCAATAATTATAATAAAGTCTGTAGGATCAATACAGAATGTGTAAAAATTATATTGATAGGAATTGAATACAGATATTTCGATCCTCAATTTGGGTGTTCTTCAGTATAATATTGACGAATAATGATTTCGCTTTACCGTAAAGCATTAGAAATGTCAATTTAAAAAATTGCAAAGCAATATCGAATTCGAAACATCGTAATAATAATGTCAAAGAATAAAAATTATCAAATAGTTCAGTATTTACTTAAATACTTAAATCGTAAATCGGAAATTAAAATTGAAATGTTAAAAGATTGTGTAACTATTGTACTTTAATAAAAAATCAATTAAATATATATTCGTATATATATAAAAAAAACATTAATTAAACAAATTCTAGTGCATTTTTATATAAAGCTCTTTCTATAAATTGGATTTTATGGATTATGTGTTTAGACCATTTTTTCCTAGTGGCTTTATATAGAAAAAATAAAAGTTTATATTGCTTACATGACCAAGTTCATCTTCTAATTCTGCTACTTTTTCTAATGCTGCAGTCTTTGTTTCACTATCCTCCATTAAGGCAGCTACATCAAACACGTTATCTAAGTAAGCTGAGATTTGAACCTAAAACACAAGATAATGTATGATAATTTATATAAAAAATATAAAAGTGAAATTAATAAAACTAAAATTATTATCAGGCATAATATTTCACTTAACAATTGGAAAATATTTATTTATTCTGTATTATACAAATATTGATTGCTATTAATTTATTAAAATAGTTATCATATCGTATATGATAACAGATATCTTGATCGTTATTAAATTATATGTGAAAACAAGAATAAAATTTTTTTCTGCCAGATATCTATCGTCTTATTTTTTTTGCTCCTTTACTGATTAAAAGAGACAAACTTAAAAATATTTATTTATTACAATCAGTGCATTGTTTATAAAATTTTATATTAATAATTTAATTATATTAATAAATTTTATACACATTCACAATTTACTAACCTGTAAATCTTCGCTCTCTGTGTGTCTGAGCTTCTCAAGATATTCGTCTAATCCAAGCTTTGTGAATTCATACTGTAGATGTACTCTGAAGTTCATATCTTCTACCGAATGCACGACAATATTGACAAATTGCATACAAGCAACCATAAACTCTATATGGAAACTATCATATTGAGTAAAATATTCCATAAGTGTCGTAAATCTTCTCCTCTCAGAACACATTTCTTTGAAGTTGTCAAACGCTGACAAAATGATCTCGTGGCCACCCTTCACTAAACAGATTGCAGCGAGAAGTTCCAATACTAAAGCTTTCGTCCTGAAATAGAGTGATACATTTATTGTAATGGCTAAATCATGAGAGTAATTATACAAAATATAATATACAGGAAGTCCGGTAAGTTTTACAAAGCGCTCGTATAGGTAGACTAAACTGAGTCGAAAAGTCCTATCATTTTGCAATTTTCGCAATAATTTATGAGAAATTAATTAATAAAGATCATCGAACGAGGTAGTTTACTTAGATGCTTTGGTGTGTGGCTGATGCATTTGAGCAACCGACACTTATTACATCTGCCAAAATCTTATGATAAAAGGCTGGCAGATTATTTTTCTTATATCATATATAATAAACTATTATTGTCTCAAATTCCAACTTTACTGAAATAACACAACTATCTATATCGTATTTTTTTACATATTTGAGGGCAGATACTGGGGATATCGTCCCAACAGTTCGCTAACCGACTGTCATTTTATCACTTTTTATATCATAAAATATAAATAATAAAAAAATTACTTTTGCTATTAAATAAATATTTTATTTTTCTTGACAAAGTAAAATAGCTCCCGTCGGTCTCTGTCCCGAAAGATTGACGGCAGACTTCCGTTTTAGCAATCTTAAATATAAAAATGACGAAAAAATTGATAAACCAAATTGAAATGACACAATGCAAAAAATGTTCACTGGCTCCTGAATTATTATGCATAAGCGGCGAAAAAAAACAATTACTCCCATGCTGATCATATCTTGCACGCTTGCATTTGATAGTAAATTGAGCGGATGCGCGCTTATTCGGCGATCTTTCGAATATCTCAAAAATTGCAAAATGGTATTTTTCGTCTCAGTTTAGTCTGTTGTATTTGCACACGAGTGCTTTGTCAAAATTTATCCTGTTATAAAAAGATAAAGATTTTTAAACGATAACCCTTTCAGGAGAAATTATGCAGTTCTTGAGCAAAAACTTATAGTAATTTGAATATAAAATGAATAAGTTGTTACAATACATTACGGAGATTGTTACATGTTTAAAATTATTTCTAAACAATACGAGATAATAATAGACAATACATGTGTGTGATGAGTGTGACTTACCTCAGACTTTTGTGAATTAAACTTAATGCAATGCAGTTGATAGCTTCTCTGTGTTGAATAACCATATTAAATCCATACTGTGAAAAATCGATATAAATATATTCATACATTTTATTATACGTAAGCGACGTTTCAATGACATTCAATCCGAACGAAAAAAATCAAATCTTTTTCAAAGAGATGTTTTACCCTTTAAAAGTGACTTAGCACATATAAAAAAATACGTATCTCTTATTTTGGTGTGAAGAACAACATATTAAGAGTTCATTAAAATCGAAAGGTTATATATTCAATCTTTTCCTTGTCAGAGAAAACAAGAAGATACAAATTGACCATAGACAAATAAAGTCCAAAGATCTATTTTATCAACAAGTAGATAAATATTCCAAAATTTTTTAATAAATTATAAGTAAAAAATCCAATATGTACAAGTTGAAACTCATATCTATATAAGATAATGTTATTTTTAATTTACATAAAATAATACATGTTATTTAATTTTAGTAAAAATATACAAGTTCGTTATACAAAAATATTATAGTTTATATAATTTGTGTAACTTCCTTTTCTAATTATTGATATGAACATGTTAAAATGATAAAATTAAGAGTCACAATCTTTTTGGATTTTCGAATGTTAGAATTAATCTTAAACAGCTACTTGCATGCGAATTAATATTTACCTTATTGTTCATGATGGCACGCATGCACAGTATGCAAACATGAATATCATCCTTTGCTTCACCCATATTTAGGCGTGCCACATGTCGAGATCTCCTTTTGACCCCAGGACTATCTTTAAGCTCGTGAAGAGGTGGCCTCAAGCATCCGTTGTTTAATGGTGAGGTATCAGTGCCCGCTGTGTTAATATTATTATCGATTTATTATTTCTAAAATCTACGATAAGCCAATTTGTCATAAGAACATTAATATCTAATTATCTTATATACACAATATTCATTCGATAATCTTTATGTAAATATCTTAAACTACTTAGACTTTTTATTTAAAAATGGACTTTTATTAAAAAAGAGAGAAAGAGGAAATTTTTTTATTCACAAAAATATTTTCCACGGATAGTAATGTGAACTTTAATAATACTATTGTAGCAATCCGTGATTAAACGAAAAAAGCAGGTATTTATTTTTCCAAATAAATGTAGTTCGACTTATTAAAATATTAATTATCTTTATATTATATACCTATTGTGCATAATTTATCGTAAATATATATTATCGTAAACATTATATTATTAGAAACGTCATAAGGAAATCTTATGACGTAATCGATCAATTGATTTCAACAAAATTCATTATAGCGATTGGCATTGACGTCAAGTGATACTGAGCAAATAGATAAGGTGCGCCTCTCAAGCGTTTAAAAAAATGTTTCGAGTATAATAAGTGCAGCTAATAAGCAAGTTCGAATAGACCGCTTGATCGAAAAGTTCTTGGCACAGTGCGCTTGACTAGTAATCTCTCGACCTTGCTGATTTAAATCCCAAAATTTTTTTCTAAGTAAAATACAATTATTGCACAAAATCAATCACATAAATTAATACATCTCGTCTATTTATTGTATATTACAAAGCATTTCTTTCCGTTTGTATTCTCTGCCCAGAAAATGTGTTTAATAAATGATTACTATATGCACAACATGAATAAATGTGAAACATTTTATTCATTAGAAATAAATAGAGTACATATTATATGTTATATTTGTCATAAAAACAAGCAAAGCAATCATTGACACGACATCTTGCATATCGTACAAAAACTGCGTTTTTACAGTTATATGATTGTTTTAAAACATCATGAGAAAAATACACTTCATTTACATTCATGAATACTTCTCTTTCATCTGTCAGTTTTGACGCAAACCATGCATACCGTAACATTTTCAAAAATCGAAACGGACAACTGATGATGTATTGAATGAATTTTAATGAATTAGATACAATCTTCATGAAATCTTATTTCTCGTTTTTACTCCATTAAAAACAAACAGTTCTGCACAAATGCTTGATCAAAATTTTTACCTGCTTAAAAATATACGTCACACGTTGACGTAAAGATGCGAGATTAATAGTGCATGTTCTTATACCGTCATCGTTACAAATAATTTCATCATACAATAAGATTTTATTTAATTAGCCCACGAATTTATTAATAAGAGAAATTTCTTCTGGTGCTAATGCTTTTTTATTTTGTGTAATAATTATATTCTAAAAAATTCAGGATTTGAACCAGCAACGTCGATGTTATTAGTCAAGCGTTATGTATATTTAATAAACTATAGGATAGATCCTCCGATTTTACTTTTTTAATTTTCTTCTATAAAGTTCTTACCGGTTTGCAATTTTTCTTCAGAATTTGTGTAGGATTCCAAAAGTCGTTGCTCATGTCGCATCATTAATAACCTAAAGCTGAGATAGTCTATCAAAGCATCCAAGCCTTGATTTTCTTCGTCTAAGAATTCTCTCACCCATCTACAACAATGTTCGGTTCAAAATACAGATGTTCGGAAAGCCGATTCGCGAACAAATAAACGTACAACACTATTAGCATAATTATTTATGTGATCAATGACTAATACAATGGGATATACAAATAATACAATGGGATAATTACATTGCACAAAATGAAACAGAATATAATATATGCAGTTGCAATCTTTCTCTCCTTCATTTCAGATATTAAAAAATTTCAAATGCTTCGATAATTTTAAATTCCAAGAGTCCGAAAATTTACACTCATTTAAAATCATCCTTTGATAACGTATTTGAAAGAAGAATATAAATATCGTAATTACACTTTATCCGCCCGATATCAACTTTTAAAATTTTTTAAAAGTGGTTGTGACGAGAACACGTCTCTCTATTATTTTTCCAAGAAAGTTGGCGAAGTTAGATCTTATCGGAATAAGGTGTAGATTTAAAGTTATGAATTTTGAAAGGTATAAGTAGCAAAATTTTTAAGGTTTTCAGAGCAAATATGACAATATCACAAATGCACACGCACGCACGCACATACGCACGTGCGTTCGACCGCACCCGTCCACACGCACACACGTGTTCTGGACGCCCTTAACAGTCATCGTAAAAAAACTAATAATCATTTAATTCTTCGCATTAAAACCCTCATCCTTAAGGCACAGCAAAGTAATATCAAGTTATATTTTATTTGGATTCCCTTTCGTAGTGGCATTCTTAGCAAATCGAAATAGTAGAACTAATTAGTCAAACGTGCCATACGGGAAGGTATCTAATATTTTAAGGTTCTCTACTCGGATCTTTATTCTATTCCCAAATCTTATTTGAAAAACAGCTTTGATAAATACATTGAACGCTCGTCATCAATCAAAGGCGAATTTAATTTTAAGAATATCTATTCCAAGAACAAAAAACCTTGGTTTTGTTGTATGCATCTCATACCCAGTTCTACGTTAAAGTTTTAGAAGTAACTACTTCAATCTCGATTACAGCCTCTCCCGCAAAAATATCATTGACGATCCTTCCTATATATGTAGATATTCTATTTCACGACTCCATGTATTAGTTGCTGCCCATTTACACCGATTCTCAGATAATTCTCACTTGTGACGTCATGACTCAGTTGAATGCGCGTTCCTTTTGCATTATGACAAATGAGATTTAACTGAGTTTTTGCCTATAATCTGCACAAGATCGAGACCGTGTGTTTTAATGAATTTCGTAAATTCACTTTAAAATGAAGTTCTGAACCTGTGTTGTCATGTGATAACTTTTTACCAAAGTAAGCAAATAATGACATCATTAATATGAGTATAAAGTACTCAGTTCACTTCAGATTCAGTTTCATTTATGTGTAAATGGGAAGCAACTATCATCTTTAACTATCTTCCGACTGAACCCCACACACACTTCCGCTACGCTCTGCTTTGCAAGAGCCTATCAATTCTGAAAATAATCTTCATTACAGTATCCATGTGCTACATAATCCCTCAACTAAAATTTGCCTCTTATTCGTGAGCTTTGATAAAGCCTGTAACCGCAATCTATGACTCATATTCGCGCGGCTCTCACTTGCGGTATTTGCGCAGGCGCTTCGGCTCCTGCTCCTGACCTTTTCGTCCCATCCCAGCGACGGATATCATGCCGCTTACCGCGAAGTTTTGGAGCCACTGCCGGTTCCCTATCGGCTGATGACTTATGTTGCCATCCAAGGCACTTGAGATTTTTCCTTGTACACTCTATGTCGTCTCTCAATAAAACCTGTGACGAAATCTCCTTACATTGGAGATAGGAGCAAATTAAAAAAGAAAAGCAGCCACTGAGTCAAACAAAGATGAAAAACTTGAACAAATCATATAAGTATATATAATGCCTATATAAAAAAAAATCTCTCCTTACAATTTATTTCTGTTGATCAATTCTTCAAATTAAGATTCTTTATGAAGATTTAAAAACTTCGCCAAATTCCTTGGGGAAACGATAGAGATCCATGTCTCCGATACAAACCTACGTAATTTTTGGAAAATTTTTGCGACCACACTGTTAAATTTTTTGGAGTGAAATTTCATTCCAAAAGAGTTAAAATACTGCCACTATTAAAAAAGAGTAAAAAATTTGCACTCTTGAATAAGAGTGGCAGATTTTTAATCTTTTTTTGGAGTGAGATTCATTCCAAAGAAAAGAAATCTCACTCCTTTTTTAGAATGAATCTTATTTCAAAAGTGTGAAATCTCTCTCCCCCTAAAAAAGTGAAAAATTTGTACTCTTTAATAAGAATGAAAATCTGCCACTCTTATTAAAGAGTACAAATTTTTCACTCTTTTTCAATAATGGCAGTAATTTTTAACTCTTTGAAGTGAGATTTCACTCCAAGAAATTTAAAGAGTATCAAAAATAGTTTATTAAGAATACAATTTAAAAAAAAATTTTCATAAGATAGCCGAAATAAAATGTGTATTAAGATAGTAAAATTATTCAAGCTGAATAAATTATTATGATGGTTAAATAATTATTAGAGTCAGTTCTTACTCAATATGATTTGTGCGTAAAGATATTTCCAAGTCACGCAATACTTGAGTCGATGTAGATTCTCCGACCATTTTTCTTTTCTGGAAGAACATAAGGAAACGATACGACTGTGTAATCATTAGTATCTGTTTGATAATGAACTTCTTACGGATGAATCCAATTATCATTTTAAAAAAGATAAAGAAATTTAATATCTCTTAAGTAGGGGTTAATCAAGCTAGAGATCATTTGCTAACTTTATAATTCTATAATCCATTTTATCGAAATGATAAAAACAACAATACATGTCAAAGTAATAAAACAAAATTTTCGACTTTAATATGATTATTTTCATTGTTACACAATCACAAGTTAGCACGCTGCTATTAAAATACATTGCAAATTAACAAAAATGACAAATCTTATATTATTTATAAATAAATAGTGGGAGATATTCCTCTTTTTATATGATGAATTCAGTTGTCCAATCCGATTAAGTACATTATATTCAAGGCAGTTAACTCTCCCTGATGACCAGACCGTCAATTTGAGAAATTTATTCTGGTTCGCCAACCATTGTACAGTCGTAATAAACGCATTGTAGAGTAGGATAAATCCGGTACATATGTCGCACCTAACAAAAACTTAATTTATTACTATTTACTATGTTTATATAAATTATATATTAGCAAAAATTTTGCTAAATTTTGTACTGTTTACTACCATGAAAAAAATATTAGGAATCTGAAATACTTGTTTTTCATATTAAAAAAAAATTTTGAAATCTGCATTTTTGCCATATATCCCGTGGGATGGAACATAAGATTACTCATAATGTGGAATATACGACTCATGAAATAATGCTTATAAATAAGATAAAATGACACAATAACTTATAAAATGTGTGCTTTGCCAATGTTGCAAAAAAATAGTTATCACAATTACTTTTTGTTCTCAGTTTGAATAATAATATAATATGAGTTAAAAGCTAGTAGAAGCGGATACTTTTCAAACTACGTATGAATTAGCATCAAGATTTTTCGCATTATTGAAAAAGTCTCCGACGTTCAAAATCACATTGCGTGTATAATTTTATTTGTGATGAAATGGCTAATTTGAGAAGTGAAGTAAAGGGATTATATATATTCAATTTTGGGAGAAAACAGTTCAAAAAAAGAAATTAATTTGTGTTACAGTATGCATGGATGTATATTTTACAATGCATGTATTATGACAATATAACGTAGAACCGGAATAAATTTCTTAAATTGATGATTTGGCCAACAGGGTGAATCAATCGTTTGAAATAATGTACTCGATCGGACAATTGAATTTAAATTCATGATATAAAAATATCTCGCACCATTTATTTATAATAAATAATAGAATTTATTATTTTTGTTAATTTACAATATATTTTATGACAGCATTATAATTGTGTAAAACTGAGGATAACTATATTAAATGTCGAAACATTTGTTTTATTAGTTTGACCTGTATTGATATTTTTATCACTTTCGTATGAATTACAGGATTATAAAGTTAACAAATAACACCTAATTGTGTCAGTTTGAGTCCCACGCGATTACTGAAGAGTTAAAATAAGCATACGCAATCAACATATCTTTAAGATATATTAATTTTTGCTTGAAAAAATGAATATATAAAAATGAGTATATTACTATATGTATAAATGAAAATGCGCACGCACATGGTACGTGTTAATGGGGGGAAAAAAATATAAAAAATATATTTAAAAACATACTCGATGGCTTCGTGATGCTGTAGGATCCAGATAAGTACGTAATTTCGCCAAGTAATGGGACGGTGGATCTTTAGCTTGTACTCTTTCCTGCAAATATAAATGTTTCATTATGACTAACTTATTTATATGAATCTAATTCAATTATAATTCTCAATTTCTTATAAATATAATTTGACATTTAAACTTTTTCTTTGCTAAAGAATTAATTTTGAAACCATAGCCAGACGATAAATTGTCTTTTCGGTCTGTGTTAATATTGAATTTCTAATTTTAATTTCTATATTTATAATTAAAATTATACATTGGAGAGATTGGAAGAATAGTCAATTTACGGATGAAAGAATGTCAACATGATGTTAGATGAAACTATGTCACATAGTTAGCATTATCAGAACACAACATTGAAATGGGACATCAAATATTGTTTAGTAAAATAATAATAGTCACTCATCATATTTTCCAAGAAAAAATAGAGAGACTATAGAGATACAAAAACATTCCAATAATCTAAACAGAGATAATGGTAATTTAGATAGAATATGGAAGACTATTCTCCCGGTCATCGACTTATTTTCCCTTTTCTCCATTCTCTTCCCTCATTCTTCTTCTACCTCTAAACAGCGATATAAAAGGAACCCCTATATAAAAGAAATCCCTTGGAAAAGCAACTCAGCATCAGGCTGCTTTTCCTGATAAAGTGAATTGCAATGTTCGCGAAATGTTGGCATTCTAATAATGGATTTAGATGCGGAGATAATCTTTGAAACGCATAGCCTTTGTATCATAAAAATATATAACAAGAATATGATAGTATAAAGAATAAATAAATAGGAGCAAAGTGTTTTATATATTCCTGCGGAACTGAGTGAGTCTTTGGTCTTTGAGATTTTTCAACATTTGTCTTTTTAGAGGGTATAAAAATGATTCGGATGTTATACTTGTTTAGTATGCCCCATTTATTGTTCCTTTAACATATGGGAGAATAAAAAGAATACTTTTGTCTAATTGTGTGATAAGATTCGTCATCTTATCTGTATGTTTGATTATTTTATTTATTTATCATTCCATTTTTATCATTCCATTTTTCTGTAAGATTTGTTTTAGATAGTTGAGTTCTGCTTCTAGGTGTTCTTTGTCTCTTCAAAGATGGTGAATGCTGTATGCGCAAGTAAGTTAATTTCTGACTGCCTTTGTGCTGAATGATGATGTGATTCTGCATATAAATATAACTATCTCTCTCTGTGTGTGTGTGTGTGTGTTTGTGTGTGTGTGTGTGTGTAGGTTTTCTGTACACTTGATGACCTAAGGACCACTTCGACTAACTCCAATTCCAATTAACTTTGATCAACGATTAGGCCACTGAAAACTAATTGCATTTATCATTTCACTTAAAGACAGATGCGATTGGTCAATTCCAATGGACTAATCAATTAAAGTTAATCGGAGTTGATCGAAATGGCCCTAATATATCACCAGCTTTTAGTGAAAAGCACATTCAGAAAAGGGGAATTTTCCTTTTTCTATATCTATATAGTAAAGCGGATATTAGGGTGTCAGTTGTTGAGAAAAATAAGGAATTTACGAAGCTTAGTTCTGCCATGTCTCCAAATCATAAATAGGAGGAAATCGGGACATCATGGGTCACAAATAACAAATCAAATATGCTTTAAAACGTAAGATTTTTTAATAATCTCATTTTTTTATATAATTAAGGAATTATATATTTTTTATTTATTGAGTATTTTTAATAAATATTTGTTTGTTTTGAAATAAAAATGAAACTACATTTTTATTAAAAAAAAATCAATTTTTTAAGAAATGACCCATAATGTTTCCGGGCATGGGAAATTTATAATACGTCCACATACGTTATATTTTTTTTGCATCGATTACATCGATTTCAATCATTGCTCTATCTACACAATTACTATCTAAATCTTTATTTTAAGATTATTCTAAATTTTATATATATATATATATACATATCTACTCACTTGATCACATATGATGTCCCATTTTTTTTCATTGTCATATTGTTTTAACAGTTTCGCCTTATCCGGTGGTAGATCCATGGAGGCCTGCACAGTATAAGAAACATTGTATCCATTATTTTAATCTATCAGCATATACGAATTCTATTTTATTAATTTTATTTTGTGTAATTTTTTTAATGTTACAAATATAGAAAATATGATTTCCTATGTTTTTTCTACTTATTATTATAATAATTCAAATTAATTAATATTTGTCTAAAAAAATTTTAAATATAAATTATTGATGAAACAGAAATAATTTTTTGAATTAATAATTATTTGAATTAAAACAACCAAATTTTAAAAGACTCAAGACATTTTTTCATTTCTTTTTGAATATGTATTAGTAGAATTTCAGATATCTTAAAAACAATGAATTTTTTTGTATAAAAATGTTATCATGTAATTGAAATTATAGGTATATGTAACACTTCTCAAGATTTAATGACTGCTTTAACATTTTTTTTCTTTGAGACCAATTAAAAGCTGACTAATGTTCCTATTTATATGGATGCTCACTAATTCTACTTTTTAACTGCTGATTTGTTCAACATATGAAGCACTTTTCTCTTTTTCTTTTATTTTGAATTGGTCCTGCCAATTTAATATTAAGTTAATCGCACTACTTTTTTTCATAATAGCACATAATACAAAATTGTCATTAATAGTACAATTTAGTACAAAATAAGTATTAAATAAGTATTAAATATTCCGATTTGATTTTGCTGGTTTAGTGCTGCCAGCTTTATAGAGCTTAAAAAAAATTTCATCACCGCGCAATTTTGTAAAATTGGATATGTATATAAATTCACATCGAAATATTTAAGCATTAAGACCGTTTTGACCGAAAATAGGATTATTTCTTTTAATTTATTTATTTTTCTCAATTTAATTGCGAATTATAATAGATTATTAACTGCTCCCTAATCGCAGCATGTCAGTTAGTAACGCCCAGGATCCTCTGTGTAGCAATCATTGTACTTTACCAAGCCGATACCCTCATCCTCACCCACGTCATGCCTGAACAAATTTATATATGTGTGATGGATAGAAAGAAGAAGGAAAAAGAGAAAGAGTGAAAGGGTAATGACCCGGAAGAAAGAGAAACGCATTGGATTAATAGACGGTAAAGAGACATTGGAGGAAACAAAAAAAAAAAGGAAACGACTCGTTTTTGAGATATGAATATGTTCAATGAGTATACATGAGAAAAATATTGATTGAGAAGACGTAAAGGATAGAATACGAGGAAGAAAGAGAGAGATAAAAGAATTTCTGTTCAGAGGAGATAAATTTGTGAAGAAAGGAAAAATGTATCCCTATAACACGAAAACTGACGAAGATAAGAAGAAAGCTGTGGAGATAAGCAGATGACGAAAAATAATGTATTAAATTAATGTAAACAAAATAATTTCGATATATATAATGACAAAAAAAACTGCAAGGAAAAAGAAGGTTTAACAATTTACGTAAATAGAGAAAAAGGAACATACGATAAAAAACATTGCGTATTTATGTTTAGAAACAGTTCATTCATGTTCTTGTAACTCGCTTCGCGATGGAAAGTCATTACGCAAGAAAGGGAGTGTTCAGGATAGTTCTTAACACTGTATGTAACAGAAATTAGACATTGTTTTTTAAACATTTTGTTAATAATTTTTTAATGAATAACAAGGGATGGTTAAAATCTTGACAAAGTCATTGAATTTTGAAAGGGCTAATCTTAAAATAATATTTACCATAAAATAACATTGTATTTTTCTATTATAATATTTATAATGCAGAGTGACAAAATTTATGTTTTTTTTTTAAGAATAAAACACGTTTCTTCTTAAATGTGTATTTAATATTTCAAATATGCTTTAAACAGTATTATAAAAAAACATGTTTAAAACATATTAAAAACAACAATTAAGCATTATAATAAACTGTTTAAAACTGTTTACAACTCTGTTATAATGAATTATCATAAAGTTTGTAATTATAAAATAATGTTTCGAATTAGAAATTTTATAAAAAAGTAATGTATGATTTTATTTCCAAATTTAAAAAAAACTATATTTCTTAAGAGTGTTACACAAACAATCTGTATATAGGAAATTATATTCTTTTTTTTAGAAAGCCGAAAAGTTACGCTCTAATATCTACAGATTTCATTGTTGCGCCATTATTTTACACGCGCCATTAATATTACTACTTACTTACTTGATAATATACAACATTATAAAAACATACAAATATGAAGTATCATATAGCTTTATATAATTTTGTCTTTAAACGGCACATGTAAAAAATTTAAGGAAGTTACTCTTTTCCTCAAGAAGTCTACGTTCATATCAACTATAGTCAAAATTGTGAGAAAATTTGTATTAAATTTAATGTATTTCATATGTCTTATACGGTCCATTTAATTTGGGTGTTAATTTAACACAAAATGAATATTTTAGAAGGTAACATATTAGTTAAAAAGATAATACTGACATAGTTTTAAACCAACCGTGGAAGCATTTTTTTTCAATAAAATTAACATTTATAACATATTAAATGAACATATATTTTATTTATTCATCTTAAAAATTACGTTTTAAAACATATTATTTTTACGTTATTTGTTCATTTACTCATAAACTTTTTTTACTTGATACTAGAGAGAAATATTGAATATCAATTTAACATAAACTATTTAAATATCATAATCACATTATGTTAAATTGACACTTGAATATGTTAAAAAATTCGACAAAAAGTTCACTTCATTTCCAATACAAATACGAAATGTTTTTTTATTATGTATAATTGAATAATAAATTTTTAGTATTGACGAGATGTTACTTGATGTAATTGTTCATCTGTACAAATTATATTTAATGCTGTTCATTTCGATATTTTTATTTTAATTAAAATACTTCTTTGATATTATGTTGAATTATTGAATATCAATACAGTCACTTTCGCGCGCGTAGCGTTCGCGTTCTCATGTTCCGTATGGATCGCGTTCTCGTCGCACTCACGGAAATCACAACACTTCTGTATTTAGAAACCAGAACTTTAATGACGGAACTATCAGTACAATGATAAAGTCAGATAAAGCCCAGAAACATAACGGAACGAAACTCTCGTCCTGTCAATTCTAAATCCAGGCACGGAAAACAACCGACGCGCGCTACTTCTCGATCTTCATGCAAACTCAAGAAAATTTCACGGCGCAAAGTTTCGCGGGTGCAATAATATTATTAAATATATTAGAATATATTAACTTAAAAAAATGTAACACACATTTCGATGAGTAAAATCGTTGTACCAAACAATTCTAATAATTTATAATTAAAATAACATTTATTTTTGAAATAAAAGCCTTAGATTAAATTCTTATATCGAAAAGCTTTATTATTAAAAGCTATATAATTATAATACCATGTAAAATTTTTTAATAAAAAAGAACACCAAAAGAACACAAAAAGAAGCCATTTTTTTTATTAAAAAATATATAATAATAATATTTCATAAGAAAGAGATAAAAAAATAACGTGTTTCTACGTCTTTCCGTGCATCAAGTTCAAAGAACAATTGTTCTTTATAGTCGCAACGAAAACAGCGTACGACTGAGGTTCATTTAACAACGACTGTCTCTTTCTGCGATTATGATGCACATTGCGATTACACTGGGTTTCTTATAACGCCCTAATATGCAGACAGCGTGTAACGCAGCTCTACATATGCGGACCGGACGGAAAGCTCAGGCTCGCAATTCTATGTTTGAATTCTTTTTTGCACGAAAAATATTGCAACGCTCGTCGCCGACAGCATGTCGACTCACGTCGTCATGTGCGATGCAGTTCGAATAAAATATTCTCTTTTCTTTTCAGCCCGCCTTAGCATACAATAATCGGAGATTATCGATCACCTCTTACGATTTAACAAACGAGAAGAAAGAGGGTGGTCAACTATAGAAATACAGTCAATATATTTATAATATATATAATTATTATTGACGCATCTTTAGTGACCGTAATGAAGAGCACTGATTATATATTGTAATTAAAGAGAGAATTAGCGCTTTCTCATTCTAGACCTATGCTGAACAAATTGTATTCGAGATGACTTTGATCGCTGATCTTGCAGATATGGATCTAAATAAAACAGATAATTTTATGATTTGCATTGTGATATAATATAAATCACACAATTACAATATATCAATGAAACAATTAATTTAGCGTTTAAGCTTTTAATATTTGATTCATATATTTATATATTACTTATATAGTATAATATAATCTAATGAATTAGATTAGTATAAAAAAAAAGACTCATTTTCAACAATTAAAAGACTATTTATGAAATAAAAAGATTATTCTTTATGTGCAAAGTTACTTTATTCATATTTTAGACATTAAACACAAAATTAGTGCTAAATACTGTAATTTAATTATGGTTACATAGTTATACAATAATTTTACCTTCATAATTAATTAATAAATTTGATTTTTACTATAATAACAATATTTATAATTATGGAAATAGTATTATACAATGTGTAACCTCAAAAAATTATTATAAAATAGTTATAAAATAAAAAATTTTAATATAAAAATTAATATAAAAATTTAATATAAAAATAGTGCACATCAATTTAAATTTCTTCTTTAAAAAATTTATCTACACACACAAAAAATAAAAAAAAATAAACAAAACATATAAAATTTAAATTCTCATTGAATAAATGGTAATCAAAATATGTGTTATTAATGTGACTCCTTCAAATATACATAAATGTGCCAAATTAGCTGTACTGTCCAAAAATTTTCACGGTCAAGTAATAACGTTTAAACACTATTAACAGCGACCAGTATCCCTCGACTGGTAGGCTTTTTTATTTAATGCCCAGGAATAACTCTATTCGCACGTGCACACCATTTGGCTATGGGCCATTTCGTGGCGCGTACACTTGCTCTTCAAAATTTTCTTTGTTCTCTTTCACGAAAAGGAAATTCTAACCGGTCGACATTAACAGCGTTGATTTTATATGAGAACTCTGTCATCGCATGTGATAATGATGTGCTCACTTTTGTGAAGTTAGCCATTTTTTCAAATTTTGCCAAAAATAAGCAGAATTCTGATACTGAGAACTCCAGAACTCTCTGGAGTTCTCAGTATCAGAATTCTGCTTATTTTTGGCAAATTTTGAAAAAATTTGAATTAATTGTAGGAAGGTGGTGATCAACTTTAACGATTCTACATTAGAATTAATTTTATATATTTTAAACTTTCTTTAAATCACAATAATCACAGAAAAAGAGTAGAGTTTAATTCATAGAATCCTATGAATTCAATTAAATATATGTCTTCAAATGTTTTTTAAGATTTAGATTTGTCTCGACTAATCAAAAGATTTCATCTACTTTCAAAGTAGTTAATTTCTTATTGGATGTTATTTTTAAATATTTTTTATGCTTGAGAGAGAAACATATATTTTTATCTTTATAATGTTTTTTTATCAAATTCTAGCGTTTTAAATTTTAATAAAATGACATTATAAATCATGAAAGATTCATCATACCTTCAGGAGACACGTGCTGGATGTACATAATAATTAGTCATCGTGAATATTCGAATATTAAAACATTCGATGATTAAATAAATAGCAAGCATTACGTATGTGATTATTTTTATTCATAATTTTATTCAAATAAAAGGACTCACACAAGTCAGAGAGAGACGTGATATAAATCTTAATAAATTTTCAGCAATATAATACTGAATGGAAAAAAGTTATAGAAGTGTATAAATTATAGTAAACATTAAAATTTAAATGGTTAATGTCCACTTTTGTCAATGTAAATTAACTTTAATCTTGATTTAAATTACTTTTTATCTTCTCCTAGTCCTACAAATTAAACAAAAACAAAAAATTAAATCGAGATTATAAAATAAATCATTGATAGAAATGGACATAAATTAATTAAGCACAATATCCATGTTTAAGCAAACATTAATTTTATTGATGAGGAATTATTTTACTTTTGCTAAATAAGCATTATATTAAATATTTTTGTGTACCATCGAAAAATCGGTGAAACCATAAGAAAAATAACAATAAAATGCATACATAAATGCAAAATAATTCATGATATTTCATATTAAATATTAAATTTTCATGAAAATATTTTTCATGAAAATCGTTCAACTTTGTGCTCGTGAATATTTATTCATTCAAATTTCAAAACAAAGTTTGTCCAATTAATATAACCTTGACTCACAACAATCGAATTTTTTTTTTATCTAACTGGACCTAACATATTCCACGTACGTAACATACAAAAAAATAACTTTTAATTGTCCGATTTCTGTATAAATGAGAAAAAAAATATGTAATACAAAATATTGGAGAAAAATAAAAATAAAAAAAAAAGCAAAAAGTGGGCGAGACGGAAAGTAGTGAAAAGTAAAGTGAGAAGTATTATGCGATAATTACAGATAAAGTATCGTCTGCTAGGATTGCCGCGCGTGAAATTATGAATAAGAAAAAGGGTGTTGCACTCAGTATACTCACGAGCACTTTGGTGAAGCGCCTCTCGAGCTCGACGGCGTCCGGCATCGGCTGTCTAGGCGCGCTACGCATGCTACCCGTGCGCGTGTGAGGTCCGCTCAGACTGCCCATGCCCATGTTGAGTTGACACGAGTGATGAGGCATGCCAGCCTTCACACCGCCGACGAAAACCTCACGTACACCACCATCGCCCTCCCCACTGCGACTCTGCACGATACCCATATTTCCTCTGTAGCGTTCGCGCGCGCGCGCGAGCGCGCTTGCTTGCGCCGGCGAATATTATTATATTACGGACGTACGGACGGAAATCTTCGGAGATATGTCGACTCGCTCCACTACTATATTACTAGATTACTCTGAATTACTCGATGCAACACGACGTAACGAGAAACATAAACGTATAATGTGATGATACACATACGTATGCATATATATCACACACACACATACAGATGCACACACACACACGCGAACACGCACACATGTACCGTCAACGACGGCGCATCACGCGCGCATCTACGAGGAAACGTCAACAACGGACACGAACGCAGCAGTGTAATGCATCCTTCGCCTCGTTCTCGTCGATGCGGTGGAGCAGTTAAGAGGAATGCTGGTAAACGGACGAGACAAGGCGATTCGTATCGGAACGTGCAACAGGTATCGCCAAGCAGTTGTCCTGGTTGTCCATCGCGAATATCAAGACGTTCGTTATTCTCGCAATGCACGACTCTTCGTCGCGCACCGCGTTTGCTCGACGAAACGTTCACACCCACACCACACTGCTTGCATTCACATCACGACACTGACATGGACTGACAGCCACCGAACAACCTCGAGAAATCATGATCGTCCGTCTGTGGCGCACCCGTCAGCCGTCTGCACCTACACCTATATCTACACTCTCTGCTCTTTACGTATCAGACATGCGCATTCGTCGATCACGGTACCATTCTTCAATTACCGCGAAATTCAAATATTCCAAGATAAATATATTCGGGGAGGTCGATTGTATATCTTGAAATGAGATGAAAATTACAAAAATGAGAAAATTCATCAAATATTGATTAAAGTGTGAATATTCGAGTGAATTTGCCCACTTTTATAATTTTCATCTCCTTTCAAAATCCACAATCTCCCCAGGTGAAAATTACAAATGAGCAAAGATTACTATTGACCAATTAAATTACGAATACTCTAGTGAATTTGCTCACTTTTGTAATTTTTACCTCATACACAATCGATTCTCTCATTTCGAGATACACAATCGATTCTCAGGGATTAATTCAAGGCCACTTGTTACACCTTTGTAAATTTTACGCGTTGAGGTGTGACAGATTAGAGATTGAGATTGGATTGGAATTTAATCAGAAGAGAGAAAATCAATCTCAAGTTTAGTGAACTTTGCTTTGATTGGTTATTTTCCAATCCTATCTTATTCTTAATTTCTATTCTGATCGCGCTTTTAGGACGCATGTGATTGGGTAATCTTGCTGCTATTTAAGGCTTAAACATAATAGGCATAGGGAATAACGAGCCATCCAATCAGAGCTCTGGGATATAATATTAAACTTACACATCAGAGCTCTGATTGGATGGCTCTTTATTCCCTGTTGCCTGTGCCTATTGCCTGTGCCTATTGCCTGTGCCTATTGCCTGTGCCTATTGCGTTTAAGACCGATATCTTGACGGAAAAGCGGAAAAGCGAAAAAGCTAATTGAAATTCGCAGTAGTAATAGGTACATTTCGCTTGTCTGTTTTTGTCTTTCCGCGAATTCTGATTGGCTTCCGCTTTTCCGCTTTTCATTTTTCCATCAAGTTCCTGGCCTAAATCTTTACTTGCGGAACATTCCCTCTTGTAGCCAAAACATGTGTGCCAACATTGCAATAATTAAGCCGCATATACACCCAGCGAACAAATTCCGAACGCGTCTTTTCGGATATTCGTGTTTGTGTTTGTGAGTAGTACGTCCTTTTTCTTGAGTTTTGGAACGCAACCCTGCTCTGCACTGACTGTTGACAGCTTATTCCAGATTGTTTTGTCGCAACGTTGGTCAACGGGTGCAATGTTCAGCTTTTTTTGGAAGTTTAGTTTGTATTGGCCAGAAAGATTCAAGACACGTGAATTACAAAATCATAATTAGAAAATGGCCGAGTCCGAACAGAGAACTAAAGACGGTTGTAACACAACGCCGTCAAAGGAAACAATGGTGAAACAAGAAAAGCGTGATAGTACGTTGACGAATGGCGGGAAGGGTTCCGGCGATGATGCTGACAGTCTCGAAGAGTTACCACTCGATATAGGCGAACATTATCTCGTTCGCAGATCTGACGACTCTTGGCGTGTGTAACAATCTTTTTGATCTGGAAAATTATTATTACTGATTGTGATAACACGAGTAAACATGTTATAGCATATTTATTTTATCTATATACTGTACTTATATTATCAGTTTTCTGCTGATAGTGTTTGTTAAGATATTTAAGTCTTATAACAATATAAAGAACTAATCAAAACATCATGATGTGCTTCAGTTTTTTCACATCATGATGTTTTGATTAGTTCTTTATATTGTTATGAGTTTTTTTCTAATAATAAGAATAATAAGAATTGTCTTTCATAGCAACTGCTTTATTGGAATTATATTATTGTTCTTGAACATTAAGTTAATAGGCAGAATTGTATTGTATGTATTTTCATTTGATTTTATTATTTATTATTTTATTGTTATATAGATCCTGCAGAAATTATCCAAACACGTTATAATGAAAATGAAAGTCATTATGAATATTATATCCATTATGATGGACATAACAGAAGATTGGACGAATGGGTACCTCGTGATCGAATTATGTCTAGCAGGTTTGATATGAGTGAAATAGAACGGCATGATAGGAATTCTGGAACCGATTTATTAGCATTAGATTCTTCTGATCGCAAAATCACTAGAAATCAGAAGAGACGTCACGATGAGATTAACCATGTACAGAAGGTAAATACATCTAGTAAATAGAATTGTATTACTGTAAATAAAAATTTTATGTTATATTAAATACAATTTTTACACACATGAAATTTTTTTTATTTGTACACATACACGTATGTATGTATATATATATATATATATATATATACACAGATTGTTTTTACTGTCAAGTAAAACGGAAAGTCCTGAATTTAATACACATTAATATATTTTTATTATTTTAGACTTATGCAGAAATGGATCCTACTACAGCTGCATTGGAGAAAGAACATGAAGCTATAACAAAAGTAAAGTACATAGATAGAGTACAGATCGGTAATTATTATTTCACTTGTGTATGTAATTCAATTAATGCAGAAAGAATCTCATGATTTCTAAAAGTTTGTTTGTAGGTAAATACGAAATTGACACTTGGTATTTTAGTCCATATCCAGAAGAATATGGCAAACAACCTAAACTCTGGATTTGTGAATATTGCTTAAAATACATGCGACTTGAAAAAACTTATAGATATCATATGGTAAGATAAAAAGTGTATTTATTGAACTTTTATTAAGAATATGTATTGTAATTATCACGTATGTCTCTTTCAGAGTGAATGTACTCATAGACAGCCAGTTGGGAAGGAAATTTATCGAAAAGGAACATTGAGTATTTGGGAAGTAGATGGCAGAGAACATAAAATTTATTGTCAGAATTTGTGTTTGTTAGCAAAATTATTTTTAGATCACAAAACCCTTTACTTCGATGTAGAGCCATTTCTCTTTTATATCTTATGTGAGGTGGATAAGCACGGTGCACACTTAGTTGGTTATTTTTCAAAGGTGCAGTACAAATTTAATAAAATTTTTATATATTAATTCTAATAAAATAATCTCTTCAGTAGAGAATTTTTGTACCATTTTCTTATTTCACTTAAAAAATACACATTAACAAATTTGTTTAATATAAAAAAGTCAACATTTTTATCAAAAATATAATTATTTGTGCTATTTTAATTTATTTAGTAATTATATTTTTCGAGTTTTTTACAAATTTCTTTTCAACATTCTCTCTCTCTCTCTCTCTCTCTCTCTCTCTCTCCAAATTTTATTCTATTTTCAGGAGAAAGATTCACAAGACGGTAATAATGTAGCATGTATCTTAACTCTACCTCCTTTTCAAAGACAAGGCTATGGCAAATTATTGATAGCTTTTAGCTATGAATTAAGTAGAATTGAACAAACGGTTGGAAGTCCAGAGAAACCTTTAAGCGATTTAGGAAAGTTATCTTATCGCAGTTATTGGAGTTGGATTCTATTGGAAATCCTTCGAGATTTTAGAGGGGGAACTACTCTTGGTATTAAAGATCTTAGGTGATATATATAAATATCGATACTATACTAGAGAATGTTTTGGGAGCAGTAAATAAAAAATAATACAAATTTATTTACAGTCAAATGACCAGCATCTCACAAACTGATATTATCTCAACATTACAAAGTATGAATATGGTAAAATATTGGAAAGGACAGCATGTTATTTGCGTCACACCCAAATTAGTAGAAGAACACATAAAGAGCAGTCAATATAAAAGACCGCGTCTTACAGTCGATAATAGTGCATTGAGATGGGGAGCACCACCTCGGAAAAATGTAAAACTCAGCAAGAAATAACTCTTAAATGGGTTGGTGTAATATTTTTCTAAATAATGATCATTTAATATAGTTACACACACACACACACACACACACACGTGTATACACACATAATTCAAAAACTCGATGTGTCGGATATTAATTTACGTATGACATGCATGACAAATTTGTTGGTTATTTCGTGGTATGTTTATAAATACGTTTATAATTGATTGGTAAACAATATCATTCTTGATATGATATTTGTCATTAAAAATATAATATAATACAATATTTGTTATTAAATAAACGCATCACTTTTAAATTTTGACGAATATGATTTATTGTTTCGAAAAAGATAAACTTATGATCTGCGAAATACATTTTTCTGCTAATATATTTTAGAAAATATAAACGTGTATCTTCATACTTGATAAAGTCCTAAACAGGCTTTTACAAGTTTTATTTATAAGTTGATTCATTGATCAACAAATGATACTATGTATTATTAGAATTTATGTAAGCTTATTAATAAAGATAAAAAAAGATTTTTTCAGCAATATTTTTTTTGTAATACATAATACATTACGCACAACAATTAGAGGATCACTTTAAAACATTTTGCCGATCCATAAAAGGCTGTATTTTAACTTCCAGCGAATAACATCACGAATATTACTGTAGCATTCGTAGAAGCTGAGTTATCAGGTTTCAAAGCGAACCTTATATTTTGCAAGATTTGGATAATTACATATGAGATACAGCCTCTTAAGATCAATAAAATTTGTATGTTTTAAAATGATTCCCTAATTGTTGTGCGTAATGTATATAATGAGAAAAAATGTTATGTAAATGATATTATATTTTAGAGCTGGTAGATTTATGAAGTTCGACGGCTGCGTTCACGGCCGTTATAGAAGTTCCAGGTGCCATGCAAACTCCGTAACCACCATGTCCATAATTATGTATAATCTATAAAAAGGATAATCTCTCTTTCATCTATAGTACAATCTATAAATTAATATAAATTGTTTTACTGTCTAAATACTAACTATAGCTTTAGAATGATCACTAATACGACTCCCATCCCCAACTCTAACACCACCATCCCGATGCGGTCGCAGACCGACTTCCTGTCGCAGAATTTCTGCATTTTGCAAGGACGGGATTAGCGTCTCGCATCTTTCACGAATTGCTGCGGATTCGTGTGGACACAATTTTATATTTTCAGAATCAAAGTTTCTCGATCCACCTAAAGTAACTATACCATTGAAGCCTGGTATGATATAAGTATCAAACTCGCCGTAAAAGAACATTTTCATCCATGGCGCTTTTACCTGCGCAGATATACTATTTTTTATGTATATAAACGATTAGCAAGAATGGAAGTAGTGCTTATAATGTTGTTACCGTTACTTTGTATAATAATGATTTTTGGTAATAATTTCATAATTTTTCATGACGATAACAATAATGCCAAGGTTGAAAAAAATCACTTGAAATTTATTATCATTACACGTTATCTATAAAAAAGTAACACGTTTTTTATTTATTACATCACGAATAATGGGTTTTTTTTTAATGAGTAACACATAATGATAATTAATTATTTTTTTAAATAACTTCCAACCCTGACATTATCATTTATTAAAGCGTCAAGAGGAAAATTGTAGAAAATTGTATGAATAAAGAAAGATGAATATCTGAGTGCAAGATAATGTCATACTTTGAGTACTTGGCCACGAAGAGAAACAAGACGTCTGTCATAGCATAATTTGCGTGCTCCAAGTCCAGTACAATTTATTACGATATCGTAGTCGTTAGTCAATTCTTTAAAAGAATCCAATTCTCTTTGCTTAAAAGTAATTCCATTTAACTGCAATCTAGCAATGCGAATAGTTCAAATTACAATTTCTCTGTCTTTCGTTGAATCATACATTACTTACCGACGTTTAGCCCACGGAAGATATAAATTGCTTTGTGTAAGGAGTGTCGAGAAGTATGATCCGTACTTCCAACTACCATTTACCAGTTCAAATTCTTCCTCGTTCGCCCTTCTATATACTGGTACCACGCCTTCAAGCCAATGATTCTAATTAAATAATTTATTAATTAACATATAAACTCTGACACACGATATGCACTAAATTTAAATTTATTCTCATCACTTATATAATTATCTCATTTTAGATAAAAATTATTTTTTTATACTCAATCTTACTCTAACGATGTCTTGAGATGAATTCGCGAATATATATCCAGAAATATCAGTCACTCCAGCATGAGAGGCATCATCCATTTTTCGAACAGCATCGTAAAATTCGTAAGAATCTTTTATCCATTGTCTTAAAAAAGTAAATTGATTATAAATGTATACACACTGTTAAAGCCACATATAAAATTGAAAAGAATTTCAGTAAAAAATACGATTTATGTCATCTAAATATTTTTTCTTAATTTGAAAATAAATAAGCATTATATTTAGTTGTAATTAACATAGCATTGTTTAATTTAAAGAAAATGGATTATGGTGATAAAGTTTTTTTTTTTTCATTTTGAATTGCGGATTATTTTAGTAGTTCAGAAAAAATAAATAAAAATGCCAATAAAGATTTTTTTTGCGGAAAGCTGTTTGAAATGGCGTATTCAGAGACGTACTCTTTAAAAATTTAACAAAAATTTCTTGTTTTATACCTTGTTATTGTCTCATTAGGGCCGCAGAATGAAGCACCGACTCTAAAAATTCCCGCAGCTACATGACTGACAGTATCATCAAAATTCGAAGCCAAAACCGTTATGTCAGCATTACGAAAATATCCTGTTTGTATAAATCCAGCTGTCGTTAATCCGACAATTCCACCACCAATAATAGCTACTCTCATTTCGTTTTTAACTGTAGTGTAATAAAAATAATTATAAATTATAAATAAAACGTAAATGTTAAAAGAATTGTAACCTCGCTTAACAATATTAAAAGGCAACAATATTTTGAGAATTACGAGCTAGTCTTGTACAGATGCAGTTACACAGTGATGTTGGAGAGCGATAAAATGTTTATCACTATTTACGTAATACTTATACGTAACGCGTTTTGATAGAAAAATTAACGTGTGTACTAATCAAATTCGAGAGCTTCGAATCTATTTTTGTCCATAATACGAGACTAAAAGAAAGTGAGTCTTACTCTATTCAATAAAAAAAAAAATTTTTTTTCTTAAAATTCTCTTAATTCGGTGACATAAGATTAAAACAAAGTATTATTCTTATTCTAACAATGTACAAAAATAATTTTATATTTCTGAAAATAAATCCTGATAATAATATTTCTTTTACCATAATAAAAATTGATTTTCCGTAAGTTTCTTTCCACTTTAATATTAATTTTTTCTTTTCGGAGAAGCGACAAAAATTGTTTCGTGTTTCTCGCAAAAGAACTTTCATCTAAAAGTAAATTCTACGCGAAGGCTTAACACAGAAACTAGTCATAGAATTGTTTTGCCCATTGAGATTTTTTATCAGAGATGTAAGAATTACAAGAATATATTACAAATTTAAATTGACTGAAAATAATTTTTTCAGATAAGTCGTGCGAGGTCTTTTAAATCGTTCATTTTTTAATACTTATATCTCATACATTCTATTTTTATTCATCCTAAGATTAAAACATTTATAGATAATATAGATTACTGTTTTTAAAATCAGATTTTTGTATACCTTATCATATGATACTAAATAATGTAATTATTATTAAATATAAAGTACTTTATCACTAAGATACTAAATGTTTTTAATCTAAGAAAAGAACGGGATCTAATTTTAAATATATTGCCTGCATTTAAATCACATATATTTGTGACAAGTTAATATATAATACAATGTATATACATTGCATTTTTTCGAATATGTTCTTACTTGTAATAACAAATTGTATTAACAATACATCATCGACAATAATTACATTATATCCATTGCCATTGCCATTTTTTAATGCAGTGTCTTAGAACTAATAATACAATTGAAAAATTCCTTTTATAGGAATAAAAAAATTATAAAATTAAATGTTTTTGGACTTTATCTAAGCTTTCGAGAAAAGTCTTTGAAAGTTGGAAAATTAATATCTTTGTACTTTCTTGTGTTTAAATGATCTTTAATCAGGGTTGACAAAAACTAATGCCTTTTTTTTAAGAAAAAAACATTATGTTTTTTCTTAAATATATTTTTAATGCTCCAAATATTTGCTTTAAACAATATTATAAAAAAAAAATGTTTAAAAACATCAGTTAAGCACCTTTTATACTGTTTAAAACATGTTTTTTATCAATCTTGTCTTTGATTCATCATATGTCATCCAATTCGTTTGAGAACATTTTTATAATAAAAAAAAAATAATATTCTATTTATGTACAATAAAGCATTTTAAATTTTAATTAAATAGAATAAATTACAAATAAAGAAAAATAAAAATAAAGAAAACAGCCTAAATTCAAATGTAAATCATTACAAGTTTCGGCTACCGGATTGAGCCCTCTTCAGACATGACTTTTGGTGAATTTTTATTTGTCAGAATTCCGGTATATATGTGTATGTGTATGTGTGTTACTTTGATCTATTTAATATTTCGTAAGAAGATTTTTGTTTTTATCTTTTTTATTGATTAGAGATATTTTTTTCCAAGAGATATGAAACACATTTGACTGTCCAATCGTATGCGAATAAATGTCGAGTTCTATATGAAGATTCACTCGAGTTGTTATTATAAAGGATATGCGGGCATTTTTAATAACGAATTTTGTACGATAAATTTTTGTGATAAATAAATGTCTGAAAAGGGCTCAATCCGGTAGTTGAAACTTGTAATGTTTTATATTTGAATTTAGACTGTTTTCTTTATTTTTATTTTTCTTTATTTGTAATTTATTCTATTTAATTATGTTAAAATTTAAAATGTGTTTGATTCTTACTTTGCTCTTTATTTATTGTTATTTATTTTTTACAATAAAGCAATTTGAAATGATATGATTGAAAAATTATTTATAAATATTAGGATGAAATTTTTTCATATATTTGTTTGCCGATTCCTCCAGAACAGTTCAAGATATTACAAAAATAATCTCTGTAAAATTTTATTACAATCGGTTAAAAAGAACGCATACTGCAGATACCCTATAGCATAAAATTTGGCATCGGATATTATTTTTGTAATATTTGGAACTGCTCTGGGGGGGATCGGCAAATAAATACATGAAAAAACGTTTCACCAAGTATAAAATAAGAGCTACCCTAATAAATATATACAGTAAAATTTCCATTTTTTTTTAATATAATACGATATTAATAAATAAAATATTATTAGTTGAAATACGTTTTATACGTAAAACATATTTTTGTTGCGTATATTTTAATAAACATTCACGAAAGAAATTTGACGATATATGATGCACACACTGACATTGAAAATAAGTTTAAAAAGGTGCAAAAATTTAATTTTCAAATTTTCTTTCTTTCTATTAAAAATTATCTTTTTTTATTGTACCATCAGTTCGGAGACATTCTGTATATTCGATTCTCAATATCGAAAATATACGAAATAGATTATTAATATGAAGTTATTAAAAGTTCCGGACGCAATGGATCAACATTTATTAGATAAAGATCACGATCTCTTGATCAGAAAATGATTATATTGCAAGGATATTTACAACATCGATTATTGGTATATATTCTTCAACATCATTACTTTATCGTCACTGAAGTCTCAAAGAGACTACTAATGTACAGTTCTCACTTTTACAGTCTAATACCCGCGATCGATTTCCCGCGCACAGAATTTCTAGGAAAGGCAGGGGAAGAGAGAAATTCACTTTTCATAAAAAGAAAAAAAGACTTGTACCAGAAAAGATTACAAAATCGACGCCGTGAATGGTGTTAGCTTAAGATTTACTGCAAGGTTGGATGGTATAATTAAGCGGAGGTGGCGGGATCAGAAGAGGCAATGGAGTTGGTGGTGGTGGTGGAGCTTGAACAGACGTCAAAGTTGCAGTCGTAGACTGTGGTTGTTCAATTGCTCGAACCGTTGTATTGTAGATTGAAAGATAACTGGGCCAGAGATGAGGTGGCGGAGGAGAACCAGGGGGCGGCGGGGGTGGTGAACGATCGTCGATTTCGTCAGAGTCATCCATCATCATGGCTGTCAATGGCGTAATGCGTGGTTTTTTCAACTTGATTATCTTTACCTATAAAATACAATGAGAGAAAAAAAACATATTTTATATAATATAATTAAAAAATATTTCTTGAATCCGAGTCTCTTTTTTCTAAACAAAAAAGAAAGAGGAATGTATATAACAATCACATACCTTGACTTTTTTCTTTGCCTTTGGTGGTCTCGCCCTTTTCTCCTGCTTTCTGCTCTTTCGAGAGTTATAAATTTTATCCCTTTTCAAATCTCCGAGTCCTTCGCGGAAATCTATTCCCTTAGGAGGAGGCGGTGAAGGCATGTCGCCTTCGCCGCCGCTGGGACTAGTTCCCTCCCCAGGTTTCACACCATCAGCAAACTGAACTGACTTTTTGCTTTTCTTTATTTTTCTTAATTTTAGATTTGATTTACCAGATTTGACATCAGATCCTGCTTCTTTATCGTATTCACTATTTTTATCTATTTCTCCGTCTTTGTCGCTATCGTCTTTGATATTGTTGTCCATGTCTGATAAATCATCCAAGTTGCCATTGGGACTAAAAAAATCCACTTATATATTCCATGCACAGTACATACAAGTTGAATATAATATATTAAATTTAATGGATCAATTTCAAGCAAAATTAATACAGCTTGTAACTTATTCTTGTAAAATTTGTAAGAACACTCATGATTTTGCGTTCAGTTTGAATGCTCACGCGCTGTAAGCGTTTATAATCAATATGCTGTCTTTATTTATTGTTTATTAGATATAAAACAAGGACGGAAGCACTGAAAGTCTTAAAAACGTCCAAACCAAACGCAGCCTTAAGAGATGACTTACAATAATTTTTTTACCAAAATTGCATAAAATATAATTTGTTCAGTAGAAGTTTTTAATATTAAAACTTTTCTAGTCTAATCACCGCGGTCATATTGGATCGTAACGTCATGAGCGAGAAATGACAATTTAAGATTCTTGCATGCCATTTGTAAATAAGAACACTCTGAATAGATCAAAATAATAATATTACTTTAAAATACTTGTAAAAATGGGCTGAAGCCTCTCCTATCCATATCTCCCTCCTCATCGACAATTAGTAAATAATCATGAAAGGCATGTGAAGTGAAAATATACATAATAGGCTTTTAAACCAATTTTCATTTCACGTGCTTTTTACGATTGTTTACTGTCAAAAGTGATAAGAGAAGTGATAAGAGAATTCGATCCATTTTTACAAGTGTTTTAAATCGATCTTATGATTTTGTTTTATCCAAATTCTCTTTATTACAAATGGCATGCAAAAACTTCAACGTGTTATTTTTCATTTGTGATGTCATGATCCAATATGGTCATACCGACTACTTAGGGAAAACTTAACTTTATTTTTAAAAATCTGTAATATTATTAAAAGAAATTTAAAGATTAAAATATCGACAAACCTAAATCCTGGTACAACCAAAATGCCTTTTAATGGTGGAGGTGGCAACACCGGCCATTCCTTTTTGGTATCAATTTCTGCCTGATCTTTAACAGCAGACGTTGTCGCTTCATCAATTCGCTGATTAATCATTTGTAATGATTTCTCATCGTCGCCATCATCCTCGTCCTCCTCTTCTACTTCTTCTTCCTCTTCTTCATCATCTTCCGCCTCAGCCTCAACCTCATCTTCATCATCATCTTCTTCTTCGTCCACAGCGACATCTTCGTCTTCTTCTTTAATAGACATTGCTGTTTCCTCTTCTTCTTTTATAGGATTAGCTGATGGAGATTCAACTTGTTCATCTCCTTCTTTTAATGCTTTCAGAACTGCTGGATCTACACTTGAACTCTTACGATGATCTAACAAGACTCCACTCATTTGTCGCGATGTATTGTTCTTTTCTAATAAGCGCAGAGCTCGTCGATTAATCCGTTCTATCCTCCTACGTTCTTTTTCTTTTCTACGTAACTCGCGTATTCGTTTACGCTTCCTGTTCTTTACGGCGCGTTTCGAGTATAGCTTCATAATTATATACGGGTTGAACTATTTCTACAACGTAAAGATTCGTCATTGAATAAGATTTTTCGGATGGTAAGAATCATATCTTAAATAGACTTATATACGTACTTTGTGTCTGAATCTCGTTTCTTGGAAACGCTGCTGCTGTTGCGGGGGGAATCGGAACCGGAACAGGTACAGGTACTGGCAATGATAGCGGCAGTGGCGTAACAGATGACATAGTTGCGACAGGGGCGAGAGTATTTGTCGTGACGGGTAAGGTTGGTGGTACAGGCAATGGAACGGGGACGGGGACAGGTATTGACATAGGTGCCGAGGGTGAAGGTGCCGGGACAGCTGAAGAATACAAAACTACATTTGATTGACCTGTCGAAGACTGGCCGCTGCCGCCGCCGCCGCCGCCGCCGCCGCTATTACTGCTGCTCCAATCTAATGACGTGGGTACTACTTGGAGAACGTTACCTACGCGAACCACTTGACTGGATCCAGATCGCACGGGTGGAGTCGTAATTGTAGCAGATACTTCGCGACGTGCTGATTGCATCCCATTGAAATCAGCAGGGACTACTTGTAGGACATTTCCAACCTTAAAAACATAGGAAATGATATTTAATATAAATTTGTTTGTTTCAATAATTATTGAAAAGTATATAGTAATATATTAAATACTTGTACAACTGTAGGCTGTTGTCTGTACATCATTTGCTGTTGTGATTGTTGTTGTTGTTGTGAAGAAGGAGGAGATGGATACGCAATAACATTGGGATTAAAATTAGAAGAATATTCTGAAACTATACCAGTAGAATCCTTATTGTGTTGCTTTTTAATACCTAATTCTAATTCCAATCTGTAAGTAATATATTAGACGTGGTCATTATATTACATATATATATACGTATACACACGCACGCACGCACGCACGACGCACGCACACACACACACACACAGAGGGTATACAAAAAGTCCCGTACAAAATCCCTTAAATATCTTAAAAAAATAAGCATTTCCGAGAAAAATTTTTTTGTAAAACTTGTATTTTCCGAAGTATTCAGGCGTTCCGATACTTTTGCTTCCTCTTATATGTGTCATGTTTATTATGGTTGATTATTGAACCTGGCATTCTTACCTATCATCAAGAGATAAACGTTTCGGGGAGCTTGTAGATGACTCATCTATACAAGGTGGATAAGTCAAATTATTCTCAGTATAATAATATTCATTTCCACTTTCAATCTCATTTGAATATTGGAAGTTTGTAACAGTTGCATCCATATTACTATTAATACCCATTTCTGAATCTAAAATGCTCGTTCCTGGCATAATCCCCGACTGTATAATAGTCTCTATACGCCTACCCCTTTCGCCAGAAGCGTTGAACTTTTTGTTTTCGTCATCATCCTTCCTTTCCCTTCCTATTTCGTTTAGCCTATCACTTCCAGGTGAAGGAGATCTACATTAAAATTGACAAATTTAATCATAAATGAGAGATACATCATGTAAATTGAATCAAATGTTACCTGGAAGACCGTAATTCAGACATTCTGAATAAATGTTCCGGGCTTCTTAATCTTGACGTAGAAACAGACACTCTCGATCTCACATCGAACGGAGATCTACTCCTCGATCTCGATTGCGATCTCATCCTCAATCTTGATCTTGATGTTGATCTAGAACGTGATCCCGATCGCGATCTAGATCGAGATCGGGATCGAGATCTTAGTGGTGACCAAGAGCGAGATCTAGATTTTCGTCGAAATCGTTCTTGACGTAGAGGCGAATACCTTGATCGTTGTTGTGTTCGATTTCGTATTCTGTGTTCTGGATGACGATCTAAATCTGAAGGATCTATGTCCTTCTCCCATTGCCGTTCCCTTTTTACATTAGATCTGTTTGAAATAAAACGTTAAGTGCTTTGGTTCTTTGTATAAATAGAATTATATATACACATAAATAGAATTATATATAAATACATAATGTTTATGTAGAAAACCAAAAAGAATGTTTTATTTCATTGAATCTATTTAATATGTACAGAAATCTATGAATACCTCCTCCTGTATTTTGGCAGCAATTGAGGCGAAGATTGTATCATATCTCTTTCCAGACTTCCCTCTCTATAATACGATCGATCATCATATTCAAGAGGCAAATCCTGTCCAACAGTGTATGAATCCATGGATTCGTTACCATCTCGTAAAATATTGTTGCTTTCATATTGCCAATGATCTAATTCTTCTATGTGAAACCTAAATAATATTATTATAAGTTAATTATATATTTATATAATAAACATAAGTTTATTATATGTATATTCATATATCAATTTCATTGCATGTAAAATAATAGTAAAGAATATAGTTCAAAACTCTATATGTCCTTTTGTCGCCATCATAACAAATTATTAGCAAATGCAGGTACATGAAAAATTCAGACACATAAATATAAAAGTCAAATGGACATGTTATACCTATTATCTCTATATTTTTCAGACTCCATTGTTCTTTCCCTCAAAATCTCTAGTGGGTCATACAATCTAGTATCTTTCTCATGATCTCTATCTGTATTGTCATGTCTTCTCCTACCCCAGTCGTTACGATTGCTCTTAGAAGATACAATACCATGCTTTTTAAAGCTATCTGTAGATAGATTAATATTTAAATGTCTAACGATATAGAGTAAAACTATTTATTTAGAGAATAATAATATTTTTTTACCCTCGTTGTAACCGAAGCGTAATGGCGATCGCGTATATCTTTCTTTTCTTTCATCTGTTCTCGATTTACATAATCGCTCATCGTCGTATCTTTCTCTTTTTTTATCTTTGTCTCGCATACTGATAGTAGCGTCGTCTTTTCTCTTTGGACTTTTACTACGGCTTCTGCTCCAACTATGACCAGGACTTCTACTTCCGCTTCCTTGACGTTCCCATGAAACATAGGGACTTCGACTCTTTTTTCTCCTTCCTCGTCCCGAAGGGCTAAACCTTCTTCTATCTGCAAAATCTGTTTTGGAACCTCTAGTATCCCTTCTGTCAGACTTGTCTACATCGTCAGATGTCCTTTCAGATTTCTTTTCCTTCTTGTCCTTATCATGCAAATATCGTTTTTCACTTTCTTTCTTGCTAGGACTTCTCTTTCTGTGTTCCCGTATACTCGATGAAACATTAGTTTCATTTAGATTACGATTAGTCTTATATCTTTTTCCATCATCGTTTTTGCTTTCTCTGTCGTAGTTCTCAGATTGTTCAGATCGAACAGAGACCGCTTTTTCCGATGTCGGAGATCTCGATCGTCGTATCGCTATTACTGATGCTTTGGAAACCACAGAAAATTCAGTTGCATCTAATAATGCGTTATCAATTCTGCTATTACTCGCTACTATATCTCTATTACTATATTTCTGTTCAAAATGATCTATCTGTTCTTGGTTCGGATATTCTTTGATATCATTCTTCAATGCATGTGACTCTAACAATTTTTTTTGTATTGTCAATAGAGCTGCTGCATGTTGAGCAGGATCCTGTAATGGTGTTTCTAAAATACGTTTCGATTTTACCTGTTCGTTAGTCCGACGCATCAAGAGCTGTTTAGGGATGAGTTTAAGTGCGTTCTTTCCTTCATTCATTTCATCATCTTTCGTTGCTGAGTTCACACTGGAATTTGCGGCATGCTGTTTATCACATGACTTCTCTGTTCCATACTCTGCAAAAATATCTATATGTCTAGAGGTATGTATTTTTGAGCACGGTTCATTTATTGAAATGTCGTCAAATAAATTATCAGCTTTAATATCAAAGTTATGAGCAGAATCTCTATCCTCCAATTGTATTTTGCTCAAAATACTTTCTGCCTTTTCACTTGATGTATGTTTAGTATCACGTTTTATTAATTGTAAAGGTATTCCAGCCATGGGAATTGATAATTCGTCTGCTGTAATTAACATCTCCTTCTTTCTTTTTTCACGAAGCAGAGAATTACAAGAACTGCTCTCATTAGACAATTCTACATCCTACGAACAAAAGAAATAGTTATTTAAATAAGGAATCTATATCTATACTGGACATATATTTGTTTATTTAAATAAATATTAAATAAGGGATCTATATTTATAGATCCCTTTTTAATATTTAAATAAGGAATCTATATGTACACATTCCTAACGATCACTTTTTTATAAATAGATAAAAATACCTACCTGAGACTTTTGAGAAAATGCTGGGGAACTGGGACTATATAGTTTTACTGAATAGGTATTCTCTTTAAATTTTACATCAGTTTCCGAAATTTCCTTAAATTGATCTCTAGTTTGGTGCTCCTTGATGGATATAAGCTGTTCTTCATTTGTTTTCGCAAGAATTGATTGTTTTATTGATGTATCATTCTTTGCTTGTATAGATCTGACCACCACTTCATCTGACGCCCATGATCTTTCCAACGATTCTCTACTTTGTGATTTTCTATGATAGAAATCTATCAGATCCGATTTACTAGAGCTTTCCGAATAATCCACAGGACAAAGTTCTCCTTTTTTTATTCTTTCAAATTCTTGTCCTTCGCACTTGTCAATCTTGGACCATTCGACATATTCTTCCTCCCATATATCTTTAGCTTCCAATTTTTCAGACTGAGAGCCTATGTCCCAACGGCTTTTTTTAACTCGTTTATCTGTCTTCACAGTTAACTTATTCGCGTCTTCTTTGATATCTTTATTTTCATCTGTTTTAACCCACTCTTTCTGTATCGCGACAATATCGTTAACTTTACAAACTTCTACTTTTTCGGTAGTCTCATGAAATAGAGGTTTTTCTTCTATATCCCAATCATTCGTTTTACTTTTTTGTTCCAGAAGCATCATTTCTTCTCTTTCACCTTCTTCTTGCTCCTCCTCCCATATTCTTATTGCATATAGACGTTCTTGCTTCTTTTTCATTTCTCTTACACTTTCCTTTTCTACTGCAATGTAAGTATCTGTTTTTTTATCATACTTAACTTCTTTCTCTGTTTTTTTTAATGAACCCTGGCTATTTTTTCGTTTACTCATAATTAGATCTGATATTGCTTCTAAACTATCCACTTCCCATTCATCTGCCAGAAGTTGTTTTTGATATACCTCTTTTTCAAGTTGTGTCAAAGATGGCACATTTAATGTATCAAAATCTGTTTCTCCCCATTTCTCCTTTTTCTGCTTTCCTAATTTTTTCAAATACTTAGTTTCATTTTGTATCCGTTGAGTAATACGCTCACTTTCCCGTTCCCAGTTTGCAAGAAACTCACCGCTACTTTTAATATCTTTTTCTTTTCTTTTCTTTCTCTTTGCTTCAATTTCCTCATCTAATCTTGTTTTTCCTTCATGAATCCTTTCTTCATTGTCTTTAGATGATCTATCTTTGTTTTGTTCAATATTATCTCGACTATGCTTCCTTTTTCTTCGATATTTATTTTTCTCTAAGCCATCCATTTTTTCCAATTCTTCACTGCGGTCTTGACTTGAGGTTTCACCATCATTTTGTTGTTTTGTTAGAGAATCCATTTCCCATTGTTCCATAAAACTTTCATCAGACTTACTCTCTTTTCTTTCCTTTCTCTGATTCAAACATTCATTGTCATGTACACTTATATCAACAATATTTTTTTTCGTTGACATAACTTGATCAATCCTCTTTTTGTCTTCATCTTCAGCTTCTTCTTTAATCTTCCTTATTGGAGTCACTGAGTGCAATATCTTTGTTCCATCTGGTGAAGCTATTACAGGAGACTTCGATATTATCTCTCTTATGTCTCCATTATTAATAGGTTTGGTTTCCATCGTTTTCTTCTTCCTTTTTTTCTTTTTTGTATATTCATCTAAATCACTACTATTGGAATCCGTGCTCATCTTTCTCCTTCGCTTCTTTTTTATTCGCGCAATGCGTTTCACCTTTTTTCTTTTTTTTCCAATTTTTTTCTTCTTTCGCTTTCTTTTTCTTCTTTCTTCTGAACTACTAGAGTCGCTACTGCTAGTACTATCCGTACTATCAGAATCGGAAGAAGATGAATTACTTAATACTTTCCGTTTGCGTTTCCTTTTTTTCTTTTGCTTTTCTGAATCTGAAGAGGTGATACTACTAGATGAATCACTACTGGATGTCATTTTCTTTTTTTTCTTCTTTTTTACTTCTCTAGATTCAGTATTCTCATCACTCAATCGTTCAACTTTTATCCTAACATTCTCCCAATCACTTGGAATTGACTTGGAATCCTGAGATTCGTCATTTTCGTTTGTATGTTCAATTTGTATATTATTTTCATTAATTTGTATTTGATAGTCTGTTGACATAGTAGACTCCTCACATTCTGTACTCTTCGTCGATTCTTCTAGAGTTTCCAGATTACTCTTTTTTTCAAATTTCTCCTTCAATGGTATTTCCATATTGTTATCTTCAGCTAAATTAGATTCTATATTGAATTCATGATAACTATGCGGAGAAGTAGATTTAACAGGGTTTTTTTTGGGAGAATATTTTTTAGTCACATCAGTTGCAGTGCATACCATCTTCATAAATTGTTCATATTCTGAAGCTAGCTTTTCATTTCCAGCAGGCTGTAGCAAAGAAGACGAAGAAGATTCATTAATCGATATGTTTTCGATGATCTTTTCACTAGATTTATTATCTTCTTTAATGCCTTCAACACTATTATCAATTTTGTCTTCATCCATTATGCTAGACGTTGTGGAACATCTCTCTTCTTTTAAAACAGAAGATGAGTTATTATTATCTCAATGATTTTAACATCCAGGTTATATACATTCGTTATTGTTAAAAAAATCACTTACGTTGGTTTACGGAAACATGCAGTTTGTTTACTGGTTCTTCGATTTCTTCTTTTGCTACATTGATAGACAATATTTCCTCATCTTCACTATCCCATTTTGACTTAGGAAACTGTATAGTCATCTGCCAGTTGGCATCTTTATGGTAGTCAATTGTATTTATTTGATGATACCAATTACGCTTCTGCTGCACTGTGTCTTCTGTATCGATCCTGCAATTACAAAGATTTAGATAGGTAAAGATTTGGACACAAAGGATATTACGATATACCGTGGTATAGACGCTTCACAAATGTCTTGTATTTTTTCACGATGTTCAGGAGTGACGATCTGTAGAAGTTGCGAAATATTTAAGAAAAGAGAAATGCGCGGATTTTCACAATACAATAATTGAAGTCCCCTTGCTCGTTTCGTCAGCTTAATCGATTCAGGTGGATACTTTTTGGGTCCATTAAGTCCCTCAGCTATCAATGATTGACGTTTTAGACGATGATTATTTAACATTAACATTTGTTCAAAATAACGTGCATAATCTTGCGTTGTTCTAAAACACATATATAAACACGCTTAATATGTAAATATAGATATACGAGGATTATTTGAAAAATTTTGAACTCAACATGGAGATGGCATTACTCCATTCTGATATTACAATCGTACATGCTCTGTGAAAATTGTAGCCAATGGCTGTGTTCAGCAGAACGTTTTGCAACTGTTGGAAGTTTTCTTTACGCTGATTAGGTTATGCTTTTAGATCAAGAGGAATGGTCCTATCTCAGCAGAGAATCATAAAACTGTTGCAAAACTGTTGTGTTCTACTGAATGCAGCCATTGTGGACGCTCAGAGTACATTCCGAAATTCACTGCCAGTGTTGAAAATCTATAGTGCACAACGTATACTGTATCATAGTTTCAATACTGGCAGTGAATATCGGAACGGAGGAAATCAATTGTTTGACAATCATTTGTGTCAATCGATGTCAGTGTTTTTGTAAAAATGGAAAAAATCGAATATCGACGATCGCCATAACAAATATTTATAATTGCGGTTCGAATTAATTAACTACCCACTGTATTCACCAGATCTGATTCCCAACGATTTTTTCCTGTTTCCTAGACTCAAAGTTAGGCTCGAAGGACAAAGATTTTCATCAAACGAAAACACTGATCATCGATTGGCACAAATGACTCTCAAAAACAACTGAGCGTCAAAAATGGCTACAATTTTCACAGGTATCTTGCAAAATGTACGATTATAGTACTAAAATAGGTTTTGATGAATAATGTCATTTTCATGTTGAAACTCAGAACTTTTCGAACGACTCTCATATAAATATAAAAATAATTAATATAAATGTAAAAGTTATAGGAGTCAATGCTGGTTGTAAACATGAATTTTAATAAATTAATACAAAAATTGGAACGTTTCAACTTTTTCAACAAAATGTGTGACGAGAAAGAAAATTTTTGACAAAAAATTTGGAGATATTGATTTGCAATATTTCGAATTAGCGGCGTTACGTTTGAAATGTTTCAATTTTTGTATTAATTTATTATTAAAATTATCACGCACGTTTATAACCAATGTTGATTCCTATAGCCTTCATATTTATATTTATTATTTTTGTATTAATAAAAAGTCTTTAACAATTAATTTAATGTAATTTAATTTAATTTAATATAATTGATTAGATATATATTATAAAATCTCAAACTTTACTTAAAAAGTAAATTTAACATTATATGTATGCACTAAATTTCTCTTGTATCAAATTTATTTATGTGCCCCGACAACCGCATGCAATTCATATGTATATATATATATATGCCGTTTTTTAATTGTATCCCAAACTTTACTTGAAAAATTGTTACAAACATATACCTGATTTTCATAGATCGTTCTGAATTATTACGTCTTCTAAGATAAATGATATCATTGAGAGTTAAACCAGATTTTCGTAGTTCTGCCCATGAGTTACTTTTCAATAATACTTTTTCTTTCCATTTATCTTTTTCTTTTTTATCTTTGCTTTCTACTTCCATTTCTGACATATCATTTTGTCTTTCTTTTATACTTTCTTTCTTATTCTTTATTGCTTCAGTTTTTTCTTTTATCTCTTCTTCTTTTTCTTTTACAGTTTCTTTTTTATCCTTTCCTTCTTTCTTGTCACGATTTGTATCTGTTTTGCTATTACTTCGTTTATCTTTGTCGTTTTTCTTTTTCTTATCTTTCTTATGCTTTCCTCTGTTCTGAGATGATTTTTGTGTAAAACGTTCTATACTTTCATTTCGATTTTTCATATCCTGATTTGAACTATCTTTATTAATTTTGTCATGATGTCGAGACCTTATAAAAATAATTTCTATTTAATATTTACCAGAGTATAAAAAATAATGGAGCAAATATATTTTGCATATACATAAAAATTAGGAAAGAATATATATAAAAAATATATTAATATAAAAAAATATTACCTTTCTAAATATTTTCGATCCACTGATCTACTTTTACGATCATTATTCATTTCTTCATGTTTTCTTCTTTCTTTTGCATGTTTTTTACTTTCGAGTAAACTAGATATATTTTTGCCAGTATGATTGTCGTCTTCCATACTTGCTACAAAAAAGATTTTATCATCAAATGTATGATTTATAATCATGTATGAAAATAATACCTGCAGCCATAGCTTCTGCGAGTAACATTTTACTTTTAGATTCCTCTCTTCGAATTTCTTCAATAGCCAGAATTTTTTCCTCTATAAAATTATAAATTGTAATTCAGTTAGAAATAGATTTATAAATCTTACCATCTTCAAATTATTGATCTGATTTGGATAACAATTGACAACAAAAAGAATTTAAATACTTATTTCTAGTACAAATTTTAAAAATTAGACATACAAATCTATAAGAATCAACTATTGCGTCTTTAACATTTTTGGAAATTGCAGCTTTGAAATTGATATAATATTAAGTAAAAAAGTTACAAGTGCAAAGTGAACAATAATATGGTATTAACTGGATTAAAAATTATGTAATACATACATGAAGATTTCTTTTTCTGTTTAGAAGTAGCCTATATTATAAAATAAAGTTGTAACAGTTTATTTACTAATTCTTGTTTGCATTAATTTTGTAATATATATAAGGATAAAACTGTAATGCACGCAATACTGAATAAAATTAATTAATTTATATATGGATATTGAAAAAACAAAATATTAAAGAAATTCAATGGTACCTTATTCTGCAAAAAAAAAATAATTAAAATTCATGTGATTGATCAATATAATAATCTAAATAATAATGAATACAAATCAATAATATGCACATACAAATTATATACACTGATTGTATTATAGAAACTGTTATTTTTATTTAATTAAAAAGAATAATATTTACACACTTAAGTATTAAGAAATTAGAATTATACTTGATTATTTCTTTAAAAAATCAAAGCAACATTCAATATTATATTCTATGCATAATAGAAATTAATAAATATCAACAACTTAATTAAACTATTCTAAATAAAACTAAATATTTATATTTCCACATTCTATTCATTTTATTGAAAAATTAATGTAAAATATTCGTAACAAATGTTAATTCACTGCAAACACAATTTGCAATTAAAAAAAAATCATAATTAAAAGATTGAGTATGTTCAACTTTTGTAATTTCGTTCATAACACTAAAATATAACTTTTCTCCTATTTAAATATGCAAATTTTTTACTTACTACGAAACTAACTTAAAAGTAAAATCAATTCCAAATTTGTCAAATATACAATAATTGCAGTTTACAAGTACATACGTTATATGCAGCGAATACAATTATTTAAAGATAATTTTATGATAAAATATATCACCTGTCTTTTTTCTTGATTTATTTAGATCATCCTGAACAGTTTTATCTTTTGTCTTTAAAGCTCCGGTAGAATGTTGAGACATGTTTGGCTTAACCTGGGATTTAGGCAATGTTTTAAATTGATTAGCAAATGCCATTAATCGTTTCTTTGCTTGGACTTTTCCAAGTACTGGTTTCACTGTCTTTGGACTCTCCAATCTAGATGTATCACCATCGCTCGTTTGACCTTTGGTACTATCTGGGGTTTCTGGCATTTGTATATCCAACAAGGAAATAGAGATATCTGGAGTTGGTTCTTCCGGAATATAAGTATCTTTTGATTGAGAAGCATCTGTGCCATTTTTTTCTAGTATCACATATAATAATCATTTATTGAAGAATTAAATTTAACACAATCCTGTAATGACAAAAAAGAATAAAACATGTTTTCTACCTAAAAGAGATGATATCCTTTCTTCTTCTGCCATTGATAGTTTTGATGTCTGCTAAAATTTTAGTTATCTAAAATCATATTCATACTTAAGAGTTATAAGCATAAAGTAAAAAATAATATTATAAAAAATTACATTCAGCAATAAAATTGTTATTCCGAAATGTTACAAAGATCAAAAACAATATCAAAAAAACATGATTTAAAAGAGAGCTATATAAATATACATGGATTGTAGAGCCATATCTAAATAGACAAGGTACATACAATCATACTATATAATTAAATTATCTACTTACTACATAAAACAAATAAAACTTATTTCTTTGTAATTATGAATAACTATAGAAAAGCAATTATAGGAAAATTATAAATGTTAAAAAAGCTAGAAAGCGTTCACGATACATATTTAACACGAATCTGTTTGTATAAATCTAATCTATAAGTAGCAAATGTGAATAGTTGATTATATGAAAAAAATATAACAAGAGGATACATGCAATTTCTTATCGTCGACTGATATGACATTTACTGTGGCGTGTAATTTAAATCACTAATATTCGTGATAAAACTGGTATTATCGATATTAATACATTTTGTAAATTAAAATACAAACATACAGTCGTTGCATAAACGTATCTCATCCGTACGGTCCCTACTTCTATCAAACGAAACTAGTATGTGAAATACAGCGGACATGTTGTTCTCTCAAACCATAACCACGGTATGAGAATATATGAAGGCCTAGTTTACAACGTGCATCCAGAAGCACGATCACTCATTGGCTGCGTTCAGCGGACTCAAGAGTTGAGTGAACGCTTGATGTATTCTTTTAGATCTAAAATGCTGATTGGATGATCTAAAAGAATACATCAATAGCAGCGAGCGCTTACTTAACTGTTGAGAATGTGTTCTAATATTCACTGCCAGTGCTGAAAATCAATATATATATATATATATATATATATATATAGCGCATGTAACGTATACTGTATAGTTTCAGCACTGGCAGTGAATATTGAAACGCATCCTGAGTTCGCTGAACGCAGCCATTGATATATTCTATGAGCTTAAGGTCACAGGAAAACATGCATTGTGTGCTACGAGCTTAAAATATAAGACGCCATGGCTCGTTTGAGTTAAGTGATTCGAACTGCTCCCTTTATATTGGATCAGAAATTTAAGCAGAGAAATCGTAGAAGAATAAGAAGAAACAATTCGAATTTTGAAATAGCATTGAAGTTATTATTTAATATTCTTTTTCTTACGAAAAGAAATTAATTTATTGTATTTATCGCAAAATCTGGCCTCAGATAGAGATATACGCGCACGTATATATATAAAAATATTTCTGTTTCGTCAACAACTAGCTTGCAGATATGGATGATAAACTTCGGCAAATGGAAGATGAGATGAACAGGTATGATAAATTACTTTATGTTTTGGATTTTGTCAGGCATTTAATTTGTTATAATGCTATATCGGAATTACATATAGGGATACATTTATAATATGCAAAATATATATTCAAACGCGGTTCTCATCCTAATCTTGTTTGTTTTTCCTGCACACTCTAAATATATTTTGCATGTAACTATGATATAGTAATACAATAAATTATACAATGATATATTTGGAGAAAATGAGGAATAATATGCAATTAAAAGTTTCATTGTGTTATTTATTTCAGTTTTATTTTATTAAATATAAATTTCAGATTCGAAGCTGAGATTGGAGGACAACTTGTAACGCCAATTGTAAGACCAGTGATCGGTGCAAACACATACAATCAAGTTGCCAGGCAATTGGAACAACATGAACTTACTACGCCAGTAGTTGCAGCAGCTGCAGCAGCAACATTAGCGTTTCCTCCAATGATTGGGTTTCCACCACCACCACCACCTCCACCTCCTCCTCCACCACCCCCAATGTTAATTCCACAGCAAGTAACAAGACAAGGTAAGATTAATATTTTTTAAGTCATCTAAAAATAATACAAGAGAATACTTTGCTTCATAAGTTGGTGATAATTTTTACAGGTTCAGTTCCTATTACAACATACTCCTCACCTGCACAAATAAGTAATCCATATATGTCAAATATGGTGGATCCGTGTTTAAGCGCAACACCAAAAACATATGATTCTGCGTCAACACCAATGATCCATCCAGAAATTATTGAACAAATTATTAATACAAAGATTCCTGAAGATGAGGGTAAAAAGAAACCAAAGGTTAAAGGTGTCAGTACAGCAGCTGAGTTAGCTATTAGTCAAGGAAAAGCAAGTTCCATTATGGCTAATGCTAGCGCAGAAGAGAGTCATCCCAAGGGTAAAGGGAAGAAAAACAAAAAAATTATAAGGACTGCTGGTGGCCAAACCTGGGAAGATCCCTCTTTATTAGAATGGGACGAAGGTAATGAATATATTTGTCTAAATGATATAATTAGGTTTCTCTTGTAAAAAAATTATATAACAGTATTCTGTATATTGTCTAGATGATTTTAGGATATTTTGTGGAGATCTGGGGAATGACGTTACTGATGAAATGCTGGTGAGGGTATTTGGAAAGTATCCCAGTTTTCAAAAGGCAAAGGTGGTTAGAGATAAACGAACAAATAAAACCAAAGGTTTCGGATTTGTGTCCTTTAAAGATCCACAAGATTTTATCAAGGCAATGAAGGAAATGAATGGTGAGTCAAATATTTATTTTTTTCTAATAAATGTAGAACAGGAAATATTTCGATCATAACATCGATATTTTCTACAGTTTTAGTAGTTTAGGAGTATTATTGTTTATTTAACGTAATATATTTTAAATAGAAAATTCAATATGTCATTATATGTTAAAGAAAATATTGCATGAAGAAATAAATGTAAACTACAATTTTAAGTATCAGAATGCATTACAGTTGCATTACAATAGAATTTGACAACTTTGTTCTGCATCCATTAGCTATTTCTATCACGAAAATTAATTTCTTTTTCTTTTATTTTTCTTCATGTTGATATGTTTATCATCCTCAATATTGTACATCATTGTTATTTGTTTTTATTTTCCAAAAGAACCCCAGCCATATGATATAAACAGCTGTGGTATGGTCCAATATTGTTTTCTTGGTTGTGTGGTAGATTGACCATTTCGTGAACCAACGCGCGAGTTCGGATGTTCTACGAAAGGCGTCAAACTCTCGGTTGTTGCACCCGGTTCTTGTCGTTGAGTCGCTAAATTAATACATTATTATATATTACTTATAAATATGTTATAAAGCTCTGTTTCTTTTTTCTACGTTAATATTGCATTAACACTTACATGATGTTGCAACAGCATGATTCGATCGCGAATTCATGTACAAAACAGAGAAAGGCATGCCACCGGCACCCCAATTACGAGATACGAATACATCTTTCTTCGTGATCTTAATAGGCATCTGTTTGTTTGTTGACAAAGATGCTCGAATCTCCCGTCCCGGCTCTTCTAACATATTATCCTTCCATGATCTTAACATAAATTCGGATACCGGACTTGCTACGTGGCGTCGAGATTGCAATCTATTAGACACAAGAAAATATTCAAAGATTAATTACAAATAACGTCTTCACTCATAGAAAAATTATTAGTAGCATATTGTATCTCTCTTGTTATACTTCAGTAAATATTAGGTGTTGGAATTAATTCGTAGCGTTTTACAAGTGATGGAAAGTACTTTCATTAATGTATTTTTTAATGCTCATGTGAAATAAATAACATTCTTTCATTAAAAAACGCTACGAATTAATTCCAATACCTAATATATTATTTTATATCTCTAAAAATAGCGGAGATATTTTAAGTGAACAGAGTTACTGTCCCATCCTGTATAATATATTTACGTATAGCTCTCTGAGATATGTTATCTTTGTTTAATATTTGTACGATAATAAGTATGATATCACTTTAGTTTCATATATGTATATATTAAATTGAAATTTTTTTTACGGAATCATCATAGAAAAATCATGAATCAAATTCTGCAAACCGTTTGGATATGGTTTGTAGAATTGGATATGTATATAAATTCATAAATGCATTGTGTATTTGTGCGTGTGAAATACTTAAGCACTAAGATCCGTTTTGACCGAAAATAAAATTTTTTTTCTTAATTGATTTATTCTCATCGATCTAATACGAATTATAATTGTTAAATTATCCCTGTCCTCATTGACTTTTTTGAAAAATCGACTATACCAATCGAGAGCTTGTCGAGAAATGCATTCTGAACTCATGATTTTTGCAAAGCTAACCGTTCGTAAAAACCACCATACACTAAACTAGAGAATGCAAGAATAAAAAACAGACCTATCAAGAGAAAAGTATGTATATTGCGCATATGTATACCTTGAGGTATCGCTATCTTCTTTTGATATGACATTGCCATCGTATGTTTCCAATATCGGTAACCATTCCCAGCATTGTCCGTCAGAAGAGCATGCTGTCTTGATTACAGGTGCGACAACATTTTGATTCCAAATGTTCTTTGTGTCTAATAGCGGCGCCGCATAACTGGTCATTGCCCACAATATGTTGAGTATCAATACTCGGAGCAGTTTAGAAACTGTTTCCATTTTAATTTCGTATTCGCAAACAACTCTAAAAAAAGAAAGAAATTGAAATATACTTTAATCTAAATAAAACATAGACTTTAGTAAGTAATTATTTATAAAATATCACATATTTATAAAATAAATATATTTAGATCGTATGATTACAATTGATTTTATAAAATTGATAGCGTAAGAATTCGATAAATAAATTTATGCTTATGAGCGGTACAATTTGAAAGTGAAATGATGGTGTTTAGTGAATCTTGTTAAAATAAATTTATTTGCATCTACTTATGTATTTACTCATACTAGAGATTTTTGTTCACACAAGTAAAAAAATGAATATAAATTCAGACAGAAATATATATTAGGCACCAATTATAAAATTCAATTTTGATCGAATAATTTTTCTTAGTTAGGCATAGTAAAAATTGTTTTTGGAATAAATTATTTACAGTTTTTAAGATGCTTATGCGTACTAAAAATTATTAATTTGTTTGTCAATTTAATAGGGCAAAGCTATTTCGTTAGTTTTTTAACTTCAAAAATTTACGATAGCAAATATCTCTTTGCAGTGACGTGCTTATAATTATATTATATAATGATTATTTTTTAAGAGCACAAGTGCAACCTTTAAATAATCAACATGTGCTATTCAGAAATATAGACATTATCGCGAAAAATAGACGAAAAAGCTTCGCTCTATCCTATGTGATATTATTATTTTAATTCTATTCATGATTGCGTTCAGGACTGAAAGAAATATTAGCATACGGTTTGCAAAATTGAATGCATATAAATTCTGTGTATTTATATATGAAGTACTTAAGTACTAAGATTCGCTTCGACCGAAAATAAAATTATTTCTCTTAATTGATTTATTCTTGTCGATCTGAACGAATTATAATTGTTAAAAATTGTTTTGCTCGTTTTAGAAATAGATAATTCATTGTTGTGCTGTATCTCTAAGTATTTTGTTTCTATTCTCAACATTCTGAAGTACGAATGACAAACATATCATCGAGGAATGTCGTCCCCCTTTTCCGTAACATTGGCATAGTTTTAGCGGTGTATTGTAACATCATTCATAGGAATTCGTTTCGAAATGAGTATTTACAGGTAGAAATAATATTAAGGAGTGTTGAAATGCAAAAAGTCTTCTATACTATCGTGTGCCCCGCGTGCTTTTGATGCATTACGAACGAGCGAAAGCTCGCTGGTCCATTTGTCACTTGGCGAACATTAATCATCATCACAATAGTGATTTTGTCGACAGGCGAGTATGCTGTTTACGTTCTTCTCCCATGAAATTTCTACAACGGTGATACTATTTATATAACGTTCCTTCTAATTTTAGCACTCACATATTTATGTGTATCACATACATATTCACGCACACCATACGTGCAGCGTAACAAGTTAAACAAGTTTGTGAAAGAGAAAAACATTATTTCTTCACGTTATGCTCAGGCGGAATAAAAAAAAAATCAAGAGGTACTGCGAGACATTTGGACAAGTAACTGATGGTTTTGCGAAAATAATGAAAATACATGACCGCAATGATGTGATTCCATCTCGATGCTTTATATAGACGTTTCTATATGAAACTACTGTCAAAATTCCGCATTGATATCAAAATTATATAATCGTCGTAAAACCAGCACAGAGAATCCGCGAAAAGATATGTCGAGTTGATATCACATTTTATAAGAAAGTTTTTCGATCCGTGTATTTTATCTTATTAGTTAATTTAAAAAAAATCTGATTTTTAGAAGAGAACACATACCTTTGGACACTATCGTTCGTTCGTTCGTTCGATTTACGCTTTCTCGGCATATACTCTCGGAGTAAAGACGGGGTGGTTTCGCGGCTCAGATGCAAAACCGCACGGCTGTACGGTTTGCCGGTTATCCGTTGGGGTGAATGCGACCAAGTGCGTCAGGAGGCTGAGCGTTCATGCTACTCATTCAGCAACCCCTACCTTCTACTACAAATTCTCGTAATACCCCACTCTCTTTAGCGACAGCCAATCAAAAATCTCGGAACAGGCATGATCCAGTTATTCGCAGTTTCTTTTATTTTTTTTCTTTATTTACTTACTCTATTTTTCAGCATTGTCGTCATTGCTATTATCATTGTTGTTTATCATTTTTTTTTATTTTTTATTTTGAATGGACTTCTCTAACAATTTAAGCGAAAATTATTTTGAAAACAGTTACAAGTCAGAAGGTATTTAATATATAGTATTGTATTACTTTATGGATGTACGTAAAATGTCGTCAGTATTCTTAAGTATTGTTTCAAGAAATGTAAAGGAGCAACTTGGAATTATCAGATGCAATTTATAATTCCAATATTTCTTCACAGAGAGAGAGTCTTGTATGGTTAAATTGAAGGCAAAATTTATTAATTTATTTAAAGAAAGTAATGGATGTACTACAGTCTTTTGTTTAGGTGTTACTATTTATATACGGAGAGAATTATCTTTTAAAATTTACCCTGAAAATATGGTAATTGTGGTACAATGTATTTTAAAGATTTTTACCACGCATTTCAGTAAAATTAATCAAACTTTATATTTTATTTTAGTTTTATTAATGAATGCGAAAAATTTACATTAAATTCTTTGAAATACAATATTGTCCCAGAAATAACATATTTTCGAGGTAAATTCTAAGAAAAAATTCTCTCTCGTGTATTTGACATAGAAAATTAATTTACAATAACAAATTTATTAAAAATTTAGGAATTTTCTCTGCTTGCGTGCGACTGTGAAAGCAGTTGTGAGTATATCTATTTGTAAGTACATCTTAGCACATATTTGCTCCTTAAAGATAATCGGCTGAATTTGTGGTAGTAATGTGAAGTATAAATGTTTAGTGGACGTCGTCTATTGCCATTCCTTTAGATAACGCCGATTATTAAAGTATTTCGGACTCGATGAAAGGCAATCAAACGAGCATCCAAGGAATGTTGTAAAATGTCGTTACTTATATTTGTTTGTCAACTTATACGTTCAGTCTTCGACGTCCGTAATGCACAATGAAATATAAGCGCGCGAAAGATCAATGAATTACAAGTATACACAAAGTGTAGGTACGCATGGAAATTTATTGGAATTTCTGTAGTCGCGGACGCGCGAGCCGATACGTGGGATTCCGCAGAAAGATTTGTCACGTAACATAAAATATATTCCCTCGTCATGTAATCATGAAAGCGATTGAGGTCTCTTATTTGTTAACATTCCAGAACATTGGCAAACGTTGCAGGTAAAAATTAGTATAAAGGACCTTGCCCATTTTGGACTTCTTGTGCATATTAATAGATCTCATATTGATAAAAGAATAATAGGTTAGCTATTAAATATCTAATATTTAAATTTGAGAAAGAAGTTTATTAGAATCATTAAATCGATCTTGTTAAGATCACATCGCTGTTTTTTTAAATGAGATGATTTTTTTTACATAGTTTTTTTACATAGTGTTCCTTTAATTTTTCTGCATATAATAGCATAAAAATTGTGTAAAAATCAATAGTTTATATATTTTATTCTGGAACGTTTTAACATGTAAAAAATATTTCGTAAATTAATTTTTTTATTACTTAACTTTTTTGTTACACAGAGTTGTAAGATATACATAAAATAGTAAGATCAATTGGTGCAAAAAAATCACATAATTGCTTTTCCAAAATGATGTGTAATTGTATATTGCAAATTCGATAATTTGTTTTAAAAGTTATGTATTTTCTTTAAATTAATTGATTCATTTTATTATTTTGTGCATAAAAATGTTAGGATACAATTATAAAAAAAATAATAGTTTAGATACAATAATTTAAACTTTATGTCAAAGTATGTCAATTTGTTTAATATTCCAAAGAGTATATTTTTGAACAGTCGACTTAAAGGATTGTGACTTGTGACTATGGAACATTTTGATCTAACAATAATCTTTCATTTTAATTAAATTTCGTTGCTATTCGCAAGCAATTCAGCACCTACATAAAAACGGGCAAAATTTTTTCTTTGTCAATTAAAAGATCTCAACTTCTTTCTCGATTTTGTTCAAGGTTTATATTATATTTTGCTAACGAGTGAGAAGGAAAACGAAAAAGAGTCTTGCTACACTTAAATTTACCTTTTCGGTAATAGAAAGAGAAGAGAAAGAGAATATCTAGCTAGGAGTATATCTCGCGGAACTAAGCGGACGCAACAAGTAGTTTGAACAAACGAATAAGTAAACGCAACGCCAGATTAAAGGCTCGTCCGATCGCGTGCGCGTGCATATGTAATATACGAGATGGAGTTCAGGATATGATGAATATAGAACGGATATATGATTCGTAATTGCTTGAGGTACTCGCAGGGTTCGAGATTAATCGTTGATCCGCAGTGCAACCTCGCAATACGTTGATCAAACATACACAACTGATCCAAATTCTCCTCTCGATTGTGATCGTTTTGACTTGAATGAATCCTACTTTTATATATCCAAACATTTTCATTTTTAGTCACACAAGCATCTTGTAATATTTTAATTTCGATATCACAGCTTGTAATATGAAAATCAGTTCTTTCTCAGGCATTAATTTCAAAAAGACATCAACTCATTATAGACATTGCAGCAACGCATTTCCACCTTGATATGAAATTATAAAAGTAAAAAAATTAAATAATGTCGAAATAAAAAATAAATAGGTATCAAATATTTTAACAATAAATATCAAGAAAAATAAATTCTATAATATATTTTTTTCTATATAATTTAACATGAATTCTATATGTTTTTCATGAATTTTATGTCATTTGATTAAAAATACGTTTTTTTTTTACCGTAAAAACTCGTTTTTTACTTGATACTCCGAAGTCGAAAATATCTGTTTTTTATATCTCTAATTTCAAAACAAAGACTTCCCTTTACTTTAGTTTTATTACAAAAATATGGACGACATCGTTCTCGCAATAAATGAATCTTATATCTTATTAAAGATCTTTACTATCGATCTTTACTAACGATTACTATCCTAGACTAGTTTTCTTCAGGTTATCTTCTTGTGTAAATAAAATGATGTAAATAAGATGAATGTAAATAAGATTGATCTTAAAGAAACTTGGTGAATATGCAGAGGAAAAAATTAAGCTCAACGTATATATATTTTTTTTTGTTCAAATTGCCTTTCTTGACCGCTAGAAGGGTCTTTAATGTAACAATATCGTATGTGAAATAATCGCTAAGAAAAATTAATACACAATCATGACGAGCACTTTTATTTTAATTGTAAAATTACAATTAAAAGTAACACATCATTGGTCCTTAATATGCAACGAACCAATCTATTTGTATTTCTGATAGTTATGTTTGTTTCAGGCCGATATGTAGGATCGCGTCCGATAAACCTTCGGAAGAGATCATGGAAACACAGAAGGAGAAGGAGAAGCAAACGTTAATCGGTCTACTTACCGGTCGATGACGAGATGAAATTTTATTTATTATATTCTAATTATTCACCAACAAAGTTACAAATAATCAACCATCACACACACACACACACACACACACACACACACACACACACACACACACACACACCTGGATTTTTGTTTGGGACAAAGGAACATTGTGAATTACAACATTATTAGTTTCATCATCGACTATTTTGCAAAAGCATACGCCAATAAAATTATAATTATAAATTTGTTATATATCTCGACTTTTATTTCTTAATATTATTCTTCTGATATGAATCGTTGTCATACTTATTTTTTTTAAGATTACAGAGTCCCATATCCTAAAATGTCAAATTTTTTATTTACGCATGCATTATATATCAATCGATAAAATACAATCAGTGCCCAGCGAAACGTAAAAATCGATTGGTGTCTAAACAATCGAAATTTAGATTAATGAATTAGGCTACAGGAAACGATCGACAAAATATGATGAAGAATGGAAGAATTAACCGAATCGCCCGAATTAACAAGCCTGACTTCGAATGAACATGAAAAGCCAGAGATTGATCCATTGGGGGTACACGAGCAATTAAATAAAATCGTTATATTGGTCCTCTCTTTTTTTTTTTTAAGAATTATATAACTAACAGAAAATTATGTTAAGCGTTTTGTAATAACTGTACACTAATTTATTCGCTGTGTTAAAACGTCGTTGCATTTATACGAGACATCTCTTGGTGAATGATCGCAGATCTACGAAGGCGAAAGAAATGAGAATGGTGAGAGGCATGGAAACGGAAAGACTTTGCTACCAAATGATGACATGTATGTTGGTCAATATCGTAATGGATTTAGGCATGGCAAAGGAATCTACGTATTTAAAAACGGTGCCCGATATAACGGCGATTGGAGAGACGGACAGAAATACGGGCAAGGAATCTTTTGGTACCCTGATGGAACGCGATACGAAGGTATGGAAGAATGTACAAAAATAGGATCCGAATCAGACTCGAGGAAGTCACACAGTAAACACGTGGACATGTCAACACGTCCATATGTATATTCATACAATTATTTTTATGTCGCACGTCAGAAATCGTAGAGATGCTAAGAGTGTGCCAGGAATTTTCGAAAGAGGTAAATACGAGCGACAAGTCGCGACAACTCGACATCTTCACTAAGATCAACTTCGATGACACTTGACTTTGATTGGCAATAATTATTTGTTACAGATAAAATTCGATGATGTGTTAAATATTAATCTGCTTAGGGGAATGGAGACGCGACGCGAAGCACGGTTTCGGCATTTATTATTATATGAACAATGACATTTACGAGGGCTCGTGGAAGGATGATCTTCGTCATGGTATAGGAACATATTTATACGCTGATACAGAAACGAAATTTATGGGGACATGGATGGAAGATCGCATGCAAGGACCCGGACAACTCATTCATCCGTGCTGTCATTTTCATGGTTTTTGGAAGCTGAATTTGGTACGGAATGAAAACAGAAAAGTAATCGCGGCGCGTTGATTATACACATACCTTCAGATTACGAGTCCCAAGTAGAATAAGAGCATCTCATCTCATTTATAAAAGCTTAGATCTATGCTGTCCAAGATTTGTAATTCTAAGCATAAACTTGACGTATGTCGGCGCTTATCTTTATCAAGAAAAAAAAGGCAATAAGTAAAAATATACATGTCTAGAGCCAATGTCTAGAATTATAAATCTTGAGCAGCATTAATCAAGACCGAAGAAATATATATTTAATTAATAGAGATATTATGCACGATACAGCCATATGGACGTGGTTGCTTCACTTTTGAAAACGTGTGTATGCAGCATGGTCATTATATATATGTGAGAGATCCCATGTTTGATGACTCAACTTTGATAAACACGGATAAAATCATGGAAGTAAAATTCTTTCAATGAATTTTTATGTCGTTTTTGATCCGTTCGATTTTGATGAGTTTAAATATTTCATATTTAAAATATCTTAATACATATAAAATATATAATATATATAAATATATTACAAATGTATATATTTAATAAAAAACAAAAATTAATAAAACATATATAATATTAATATGTTTTAAATAATATACATTATATGTATATTATATTATAGATTATATTACATTATGTATATAAATAACATGTACATATATATATATTATAAGAAATTATATAATATAGGAAACCGATAATGACGACAAAACATTGACGACGTCAACATTGAAAGAATCATCCCTGAAAATGGGCTTTCTACCAATATGGCGCGCGCGTTGTATTACTCCTTATAACCCGGAGTTATTGCCGCCGGAAACAGTATCCCTGCGAGAGGAAGTAATTAAAATCATAATTACGTATATTTGATAATTCAAATATTACATCGTAATTATCCTTCATGCAATCTGTTTTAATACGTATACCGATACGTGGGTGACACTGATGTCGATTTCTTGAATAACCAATAGGAAATTGATAAATCGGTTAATACAGGTGGATTTTATAGCATTTTATAGCATCAACGCATAGTTATATTTATTTCATTCCGGAGATAGGTAACTACGAAAATGGATTAATATTGGAAAGCGGAATTGCGAGTTCGCGATTTATATTCAATCCTTTCCCTAAAGGGAATAGGATTTCCTTAATACACTGTCTGCGTCATCGGAAGCGGAAATGATTCTTCCGGTAAAATGAATTTTAATCGATCACTTTATATTAACGAGACTAGCGAATATCCGGTAGTTATTTCCAGCGCGTCGCCAGACTATGGACTTTCGTAATCATTAATAGAATTACGATATCCGGGCAGAGGATAGTCTTTCTTTTCAAATCATGTTTGTGTCATTTCTCGTTACCCTGATATGATATATCACCGGTATCCGATGGGATTATAAAACCTAACGTAATATATCCCGAAATGTTTCGTCCTGACAAGATATCGTATTCGTGTAGGTATCAACGGAATCTTCAATCAAAGACGAAGGTGATGTTTGGTCAAAAATCGAAGGATCCTCCGATTATCCGGAAGAAGATTATCGCGAAGAACATTATCAAGAAAAGGCATTGTCTCGGGACGACAGTCTTTAATTATGATATATGAACTGCCGGTTCCAAGCCGTCGATTAATCAATTTGTGAGAGTATTACATACTCTCCTTGTATTGTTATATACAATATGCTAATTTTCTTCCACATAGATAATGTAAAACAAAATTAAACGAGTATGTTTTTTATTACTAATTTTAAAAAATAACGCATTATAGTTTTATCATTATTTAAAAAGAAACGATTCATTACTTTTTTGTAACGCTAAGATAAGATATTAAATATAAAAATTATATTATTTAATAATTTTTATTTAATATTGATTGTAACAATCAATATTACATAAATACAACTTGAAACTCTAAGCTAACTTGAAACTCTAAGTCTGTATTAGTTTTCTTTATATTAAACTTATTTAATAAATCTTCTATAATTCCTTATGTTAATATTTTTGTTTTTTAATAAATGCTTATCTTTAGGAATTTAAATTGTAATTTACAAATTTTATTAAAAATTTTTATTAAACATTGTTTTTAAACATTAATCTTATTATAAAGAGCGCATTCTAAATTTACTTTATTAAATAATGCAATTTATCGAATAGATATAAAGATAATAAGTGATTAAAATAACGATAAAGTCAACAGTAAAATTCGTTATTTTAATCATTTATTATCTTTATATCTATTCAATAGATTGTATTAGTGGTACATATATGTGCGTGTGCGTGTGCATATATATTTGCAATTAATTGGCATTATATACATATTTTTTTTAATATATTAAACACGAAATTGAAAGCGCAAGCTCGGTTATTGTATATAATCGAAATACAAGCACGTTCATGAGCGCATCACAGCTACACGGGCACGATTATTCTCTGTATAGGGTAAAGTTTTCGACCTGACATAAAACGACGCCGCAAATCAAACTACTATAATTTTTAGAAAAGTTTGATCCTGCATAGGACGATTGTTAAAATGTCAGTTCATTAGTTTCTTTGTTTCGATCGTATAAAGCAACCAATTTTTGGTTCCATCATAACGATATACCCGCTCACATTTGTACAATTGCAGTCGAAAAATTTCATGAATTGGTTCTACAAGATCAGATTTGGTCAAATATGATACATGTACATGTGGAACAAATTCATGGAATTTTGCGGCTGCAATTAAAGACATGTGAGCAAGTGCATTGTCTTGATGGAATCAAAAGTTAATTACTTTACACGAAACAAAGAAACTAATGAACACATCTATCTGAAATTTTAACAGCAACTCTGTGCAGGATCAAACTCTAAAATTATACCAATTTGATATTTGTGGCGTTATTTCTGTGTCAGGCAGTAGTTCGAAAACTTTTCGAACTACTTTTGTATGTCTAACTTATAACTAGTTTTATGCTGAGAATAATTACATTTACAAAACGTAAAAGTTGAAAAAGGAAGACTAAACTTCAGTCAGGAAAAGTTGATAAAGTTATACGAAAGTGGGAGAAACAGTAGTATTGAGTTATATACAACGATATTCGATAATATACTTGATAATATAATCGAATCACAAATTTAATGACGTCATATTGCACGATTTGGCAGAGCATGCTGATTTTTAGAGAGTAGTAAGTCCCCACAATACTGGCAAATACTATCAATTTTAGTTTTTAAGACAATACGCAAAGAAAAACGCATATACATCTGTACTTTTCTAGTTGATTGCTTCGCGCGACTTATTTGGGGTTGTCACAGAAAATGAATTTTAAAATTTCCTGACTTTTCCAGGTTTTTCAGATCAAATACATTTGTAAAATGTATCTTAAATATAAAAAAGTTTAATTAAAGTAAATTTATATTAAACTATACGGAAATTAAAACAAAAATTAAATTTGTAAGAAATGTCTAATTTTTATATTTAAAAAGGAATTATATTTCCTTTAATATAATGACCGACACATGATGTAGTATACAGTTTAAAATACTGATTAAGAAACTCAGTATTGGATTATTGTATCCACAATTATTAGATAGTTATTTAAAAAATTATAACAATTGTTTGGAATGAAAGTATTTTAATAGAACAAAGGTTGAAAAATTCCGGATTCTTTTATATTTTTCCCTGACTTTTTCCGGTTTTCCAAATCTGTGACAACCCTCATAAAAAAAACGAATTACGTCAAGAAACATGAAGATTCTATAAAGATCTACCGAGACGTAAAAGGACGGAGGACAGGGCGAATAAATACATAAAGATGTCACGTAAGAGATCGCAGTCTTTTAAATAGGTAAGTTACAAGTCATGAGTGAGTAGAGTGTTATATTAGTCAAGTCCGGTCATAAAGTGCTTAAGGTAAAGTGTTATCGAGAAAACGATGCAATGCCTAACATTTATATCGTAAAATTATATTAGACCGTCGTATCAAAGCGTCGTCAACTGTACTAGCATAGCGCGAGTCGCGCATTCGCATTCAGCTCGTTCTTGGTACGAGTTCTGAGCGAGTTTACAAACGAATTTGTAAAATCTGTGGCGCATTGGCGCTAGCAACATTGTGATAGCAAAATACTTTGGTTGCGACTTCGCGTCCACTTGGCACAAGATAAAAAAATTCGCGAGTAACGCGACGTACACACAGCCCTTGATCTGGTCGAAGCGACTCTGTTTTCCTTTCGCCTCTAATCCCGGCTTTATCGAGAGGCTTCAAGATAGATAACCGACTTCGATGTATGTTTCACCGCATTTCTTACGGCATCAGGGATATCATCACAACAGTCGAATTATTCAATAAGCTATTGCACTCGTTTGTGCATCGTGAGAAGTCATTTATATGATCTTACTTGAACTTGGATCTTGCTTGAACTTGGATCGCGCGCCGGTGCGCCTAGAGTGTGCGTTTAATGTGCCAACGATTTTCTTCGAAGTCGTTTAAGCATCTCAGGTACGTAAACGTGGACGAAATTTGCACTTTGTCGCGCGAAGCGACTCGTTTCAGCGAGCAATGGTGCCAGCTCTTGATGAGTGACTCTCTCTTTGCTCCTAAAATGAGATTTTTTTCGCTTATACGGCACATATCTATATACAAATTCGATATTTCAACTTCCGATCATCGTTAATATAAATATAAGAATGAGCCGTTTGTATTTTAACGATTAGCGAGGAGGAACGCGGGATGATGTCGATGGTATCTCGATACAGAAAAATCAAGTGCATACAATGCAAAATTACGCATACTTATCATCCATAGCGTGTACACAATAGGAATTCTTTCATTCGATAAATATCATTCTGATTATGTCAAATGTAGATCATAGATGAGCGTCATTTCGGAGACACAAAGCGACTAAACAGCGTTATCTCACATCAAATCCGACGGCGGTCTCTGAAACGCAATACTAGCTACGGAAATGCTGCACAGGCCGGCCGTTATGATACCCATGCATATGTAGACCGACGTAATTAGCCAGAAGGCAAATAAATATAGTGTCTTATTACAATACTTCCCTAATGCTGGATCATAATTTGGTTCATATTCTTTGTATACCCACATAGAACCTGTAATTAATAAATTTATAAGATTGCTCTCGAAAATACCCAGTATAATTAACAAAAAAAAAAAAAAAAATTACATAACAATAAATAATTTCACTGAAATTTTTACTGAAACAATTTTCTGAAAATTCCTAGATTTTCTAGATATTTTTACTAACAAAATTTTTAAGTGTAATTTTGAGATAAATTGAAGTGGAAACAATTTATGTATTAGGAATAGTATATATATATATATATATATATATATATATATTGGGTGGAATATATATATATATATATATATATAGAGAGAGAGAGAGAGAGAGAGAGAGAGAGAAAATATACATATATTGGAATGTAATTACAAATTTAATACTGTCAAGGCTTAAAAATCAGCAATAGCAATATGATTACCAATAATGAACCATCCCAGCATAAAACAATTGATCAAAGTCTGTGTAGGCGATTGTCTAATCCTTTCCTCATCTCTTTCTTCTTGACGTTGCCGTACTCTAGCCGACAAAGTTAATAATTGCTTAAATACTCCAAATCCACCGCCTACTAATAAGTATACGGGAATGTATTCACCCTGTGGACAATCGTAAAGATACAGTCCACCGATCACCATCATACAAATTGGTACCACTATCGTTACTCCAAGAATGATGGTACATCCGACTGGAAAATAACGACTTTACATTTTGTGTATAGTTATTAAGGTTTTCCTATTTTATTTTCATCTTTTCATCTATCGTCGATACTTAATAAGCATATCAACTTACTTGTGCCTAAGAGCAGAACAACAATATTTTTTAAAAAATCAAATATGCCTTTGGATATTTTACGGGCTTCTCTCATACGACCAAATAAAGAATCGTAAGATGGTGGTGGTGCTGGAAAAAAATACAGAGAGATAGACATATTTAATTTATTTTAAATATATGGACTGTATTTGAAAATATCACCTGGGTATTTCATAATGTAATTTTATCTTTGTTTATCAATTGTATGAACAACAAGGTATATTAAATTGATAGGCAAAGAAATGTCACTCAGGTGACATTTCCGAACATAGCCATACAACATGAAGGTGCATATATTATAAATCTACGATAACGTACCATTAGGATCTATCGCCTCCTCATACGAGGGTGGCGCACCACGTTCGTTGGTTAACGTGGAGGGATGACCGAGGGGTAAATTGATATTATGATAGGATGGTGGCGGAGTGCAGCAGGTCGATGTAATCTGCGTGCTCGTGCCGGGATTTACGCCCTCCACCGTTGCGGTGGAAGCATTTGTAGCACGGCTAATCGAGCTCAAAGGCATTTCTTCCCGTGCAGCACCAGTTACTGTTCTATTCCAATACATAAGGCTCGCTTTCCAGATAGATTCGAGGATACCAGCGTAATCGCCCTCCCCCCCCCTCGTCGCTGTTTACATTGGCGAATGCTAGCCTTTATAACCTAAAACCTCGCACGTTCAGAAATTGTTTGCCTCCCCTCGTTCCGGAGAGGGGAAGCTCGATCTGCGAGAAAATCTTCGTTCTTCCGTATCTGAGGAATTTCGACTCACATTTACGAGTCAAACAGAGAACGACGAGTCTCCGAAAGCGTTTCAAAACGAAACCCCGATATATAGCGTGTTACTTCCATCTTCCATGATATAAGAAACAATTTGGAGCAACGTTTTGATTGGTCAAAGAGCAGCCGCCATGTTCACGATTGTGCATCCTTGAAAGTGGAATACCATGATCGAAGCCCTAGTGTGTTATCTTGGTACATTATTGGAAAACATCCTGTTTCTTTTAGCTGTGTTCCAAAATTGATTGCCAGTAAAAATGTACAGTATACGTAAGATAAACTGTAGATTTTCAGCGCCGGCAATGAATTTTGGAACACAGCCCTTGTTGGAAAGTTTCCCCAGCTTTCCTTACACTCTAGTGATTTTAACTAGATTAGTATCATAACGCCATCTATCAATGTTGAGAAGTTTTGTTCACTTTGGACTCCCTGTCTTGCAAAAGATTTCGATGAGGTTACGATTATAACCTCTTTCGATAAATAGTATACAATATCACTGATAATTGATATCAAATATGGCAACAAAAAAGATCAATGGATTATTTATGCCTTTTAATCAGTTATATAAACGAAATGTATTCATGGTAGATGCTATAACGAGACGCACATATGCAACCACTGATGAAGTTGATACTCAAGTTACTCATACTGGTCAGGTGAGATGTTCTTGGTTCAATCACATAAAAATTTTTTTTATAAGATATTACTTTACTTATTCAAGTAACAAAATTCATGTAGACTGGTAATACATCGTACTTATCTGGATTTATAAAGATATATTTATTATACTTATTGATTATATATATATTAGATAAGTGATGATTTTTCCAATGAACAAATTATCTGTAGTATAACAGTAGAATGTCAGCAGATTTACAATAGATCTACTATCATTTGTATCTGCATCATATTTTGCCAATAGATCTTGTCAATATAGGTTGCATTTTATAAAGTGTATAATGCACATGATGTATCATCTTATTCTTATTCATTGAATATTAAAAGATAAGATGATACACCATGTATGGAACTGGGCCATAATCAGCAAATTGTTGGTAGAAACCAAATAGAATCTATTATTTTAGATCAGTTTTTTATGGTTGAATTAGTATATACTTTTGGAACTTAAAGGGACATGTTTGATATTTCGTGAAAATGAGAAAGATAATTTTAGTGCAGTTTAGTTCAGGAATGAAAAACAAATTTTTTGTAACTATTTAATTGATTACGAAATGATAGTAGATTTTGCACAATTTCTATAGTCTATTATATGTACTATTATTATTTTATCATATATTAGTAGATTTTATCATATTTTTACTAACTTCTATCAAAAATTGATAATAGATATTATCATAACCTACGAGGTTTGATTATCCGATTTGTGATTAAATTGTAAATTTTATTGTATGGTCAAGATTTATTGATACTACATAAATATAATAAATCGAATAATTTCAATCGCCATGAGCTCATTTTCAAAAAGTATAGAGAATCATTTCTAATATTGTCCTTTATAACTTCTTTAATGAATACTATGTACTTGTTTCTTTAATTATATATTGTCATACTTTATTAGGCATTTGAAAAAGATGACTATCGATTAGTAAGATTTTTAAACAGGCCAAAAGAAGTTAATAAAAATTGGGCAATTAAATTGATAGATGAAGTACCACCGTCTCCTAAGAAAGATAGAATTGTAGCTTGTGATGGTGGTGGAGGCCCTCTTGGACATCCTAAAGTTTATATAAATCTGGTAAGATTTGTATTATTGTGTGTGTTACAGTAAAAATATAAAGTACAATAATTTTATACACTCATATGTATATAAGTGTACAACACTTATTTCATACTTTCACTAATTATATGTAGAGTACATATTATCTTTTATTATATGTATTTCATTATTTGTTATTTAGTAATAATTATTTAAATATTAAAATAAATATCATATCATAGATTATAATAAAATTTTATTTCTAAAAAAGATTAAAACTTATTTTATTCTTTTATAGGATAAACCAGGCAATCATACTTGCGGTTATTGTGGATTGCGTTTTTATAAGGAGAATCATTAGATGTATATGTGTATATGAGTAGTATTATATTAATTGTTAACTTATAAGATATATTTTAGAATGTCATGTTTGTTGTAATAAATGTATAAAATAAAACTGACACGTGACAATTTAATTAAAAAAAAAACTGTTGTATCAACTTAAAAAGTAAAACCCAAGTAATATTATTTTTAATTATATGAAACCTAAGTGATATATCTACATATAAAATAATATGAATATTTCAAAAAATATAAGTTTTGTAAAAAAATATTTTAGATAGAAGTTGTAGAATTTAAAAGATCTATTCACTGATTGTATCAGTTCAACCTTAGGTGGTGTTGCCAAAATCTGATCAAAGTCACATCAATTTTTTAAAACTATTTTTTTACTGCGTATTTTTGTAAACTCTAGTTTTCTTCGGTGTTTTTGAATTTCAAACGTGCTCCTGAAAACTCACAGCGAGTTGGCAACACTGATTGCAATATTTTGCGGTTATGACAGATTTCCTAACCTAAGATAGTCATCATTGTCATCAACTTTTAACAATTAATATCATGGTTTACGAGTCAGAACGACGTTTTATTTCTGCCAGATTTGTTCATTTCATGCAAAAATGCATCGAATGAATCCAATTAGTCTAATTTCATTAAACTCGGAGCTGGTTATGCTAAACTGAATAATTATTTTTTCTTTCACCAATATATTAAATGTATCTGAACAAATTATTCAAACTGAATTCTATTTATGTATTTTAACTTTTCAGTTATAATGTAAGTATTACACGATAAATATAATAGCCTCAAAAAATATCTACCAACTTTTAATATTCGAATTTTATATTATCTATATTCCTTCTCAAAAACATTTTAGTTACTTTACTTTTACAGATACTGAATTTTAGAAGAAGTTAAGAATGATGAAAGTTTGCATACATTTGTTTAAAAGGCTTAAACATACACAAAAGGTTCAAACATAATAAGTATCATTTCTAGAACAAAAAAAATGAACAATCTTTCTGGACAATTCCGCAAGACAACATGGGATCCCTTTCTCATAATTTCTCAGATAATTGCTGTACAATCTATCATGTATCTTTGCCTTGGATTCTGGATTTGGATTGTTGCATCGTTGTTGGACTGGACAAAATCGTTGGATTATGTGTTTCAGTATAAAGAAATACATGTTCGTGACTTCGGAGGACAATTAATTATTGTTATGTTTGTTCTGAATGCTTTTGTGGGAGCATTTGCATTATGGTGGCTAGTGCAAAGAACAAAATTATGCATGGACTTTGCATGTACAGCCCATTGCATTCATTTGATTTGTTGTTGGGCTTATAATGGAACTTATCCGACATCTTTCAGCTGGTGGTGTTTAAATCTCGTCTCGTTAAGTATAATGTGTGTCTGTGGAGAATTCCTTTGTATGAGAACTGAACTGCAAGCTATACCTTTAAGTATGAATAGTCAAAAGATAGCCTTATGAGATAAAATTTGTCAATTGATAAAAGATGAAACTTAAATAAATCTCTTTAATAAATATATTGTTATCATCAGTGTTAAAATTTATTAAAACTACACACACATATATATATATATATATATATATATATATATAATTCAAATTTTAATATGTTAAAGAGACATCCCAGACAAACAAAAAGTATCTGAAATCACGTTATAAGACGTTTTTTTGCGTCTAAAAGACAACTTAAAGACATCTTGTGTCACAATTTTAGATTTTGTATTGTTTGGAATCTCTTATAGATCTCTTAGACATCTCTAAATGCAATCTTCTAATACAAATTTAATATCAGTATTTATAGAAAAGTATCATTCATTAATTTTAATAGATTTTAACATAAATGAATAAATGTATAATAATAATAAATGTACGATTGATAATATATTTAATAATAATGATAAATTAAAAATCCCCAATAAGAACCAATGCGAATATTGACAGATAAATCTATTAAAGTTTTTGAATAAACTAATATAATTCGCAATATGCTAATTAGCATAATTTGAATATACATAAATTACATAAATGTATACATTACCTAATTATACATATATAATCATTTTTTTTTAATTTAATGGGACTATTCTGAATGGTTTCTCCATTTTTCAGACTTTCTTGCAGATAATATGTAAAAACGGTTATTCGGCTATAAATTTTACCCTGATTTGCACCCTTTTCATATGAAGTAATCTTTCTGTCTTACGATTCTTACGTATAGTTTATTTATAAATTATGTCTCAATATAATAATTTCAGTAATATAATAATTTCAATATCAACATAATAATTTATATTGATGATGAAATTATTATATCTTATTATTATAATATAATTTATTTGCTACTTAATATATTAAATAAATATTATGACTAGTATATATTTTATATTAATTATAATTTTAATGATGTTATCAGACATTCCAAATAAAAGGATTTTTATCTGAAACATCGATACATAATAAAACAAAGAATAATGAACCTCGATATTTTCTTCAACACATAATAATATCTTAATCTCTTTTCATAAACGACGATACATATTACATCTACTATTTAGTGGTGTAATTTAAGATGTATGTGTGCATATGTATTAACGGATTGTATTAACTAATACTGGACATAATTATGCATGTAACGTTAAAATACAAACTGAAATGATAAGGTATATAATTTCTATAAAATGATTAAAGTATTGTTGATCGAAATACAGTGGGTAACATTTTTTTATTATAAAAATTTGGTAAAAAAATGACAATCAAAAAAAGTTTCTAAAGAATTTGAAAGAATTTATATGAATCAAGTATATTAAAACAAACATTTTTTTCTTATTTTTGATCCGTAAAGAAAGAAAATTATCCTGTATCAATTTTATGGAAATTTCTGTCAAATTGGTTAAATTTTGAATATATTGTAATTCTCATCATTCTGGACAATTGTCTTTATGGGACCAATCTCTTTCTATAGCTAGTTTTTGTGTTACAAGTTCTGGAAGGTTCAGATTCAAGCCATTCTTTAAAAATTGAGTTTTCATATATTATTAATAGCAAAAAAAGTACATTGCAGATGACATAAATACCTACCCAGCAAACGAGAATGGATTAAAATGGATTGAAATTTTTTTCTATTTGAATGCGTATTTTAAATAGGGAATACTTTTTTTGGATTTAATTGAATTCAATTGGATTCAATTAGATTCAATTGGATGCAATTGGATTGAAAAACTGCATTTCAAAATTTTGAATTGAACAGTATTCACAATGAACAGAAAAAGCTAATATTATTTTTAGATTGAAAGGCATAGAAATATATGCTAAGAAAAATTAGAAAGAAAATAGAGATAAGAAAAAATAATAAAGTAAATACAACAATATAAAAGATGTTTATAAATAGTGTTGATATCCTTATTAACTCGATATATTCTATCAGAGAATCACTCTCGAAAAGACTCCTATATATATATTAGGTGTTGGAATTAATTCGTAGCGTTTGATCGCAACATTGCGAGACTCATTCTTACAAAATTCAGTCATTTATAAATTAAATCATTCAGTTTGAGTATTCGATTCATATTGTTTCAAATCAGTTCTTTCAATCATTCAAGTTAAGACCGTAGTGCGTGATTAAAATCACATGTGAGATCCAGATGGAAGATCAGAGCGCCAATATCCAAAAGACCTGCGTTCAGATATCAGCAAACAGTAAATCTCTTGTTCATTTTATTATTTGTTGCGAGAATTAAATTAACCCATTCTATCATTCGTACTGTATTTAAATTTTGCTCTAACTTTGGGGCAAATTTCTTATTGGTTCTTCTATTTAGTTGCCATTGTGCAATGGCACGCCTGGTGTTCGTATTGAATGCATTCAGAGTGCGCAGTCTAGTAAAAGTCCGTGGAGATTCTCGTCATACCTGCTGAGTGCTGATCCTTAGTTAGTAATTATGATTTAGTTGTAGAAGAAGAGAAATAATTATAATTACAAGAACGTGATATTTATTTAACATGTCGATCGATCATAGTGGCAAAGGTTATACTCCTCTTCCACAGAGTTTAAGCAATACTGATACCGAAGATGAGGAAGAACGTTTAACTCAACCTAATGATATTCCTTACAAAGCTGACAACACTACGACAGCGGTAAAAGAATACATTTTATATGATTTTAATTAATATATATAATATGTATTATAGAAATGCGCATGTCAATCATTATAGTTGTATCTCTTTATTATAACACTGTTTCACTTTTTCATAAAAAAATTTGGGTAGTTATACAATCTAGTCTTCTCAAGTAACTCAAAAATAAATAAAATTAGGCTTAGTCGACGCGTTTTTGCACGAAACAAAAGAATTTTGGCAGAAAAAAAGTGTCACTCTGCTTCGCGAATCGAGATATTAATCGTTGAAGTTAACGATTATTCAGGTTAAGGAATCTGTCAGCGAGAACATAAGTGAGGTTAGAACAAATATAAGTGAGGTTAGAACAAATATTTTCTGCTTTACACAAGTTCTCTGTTTTCAAATCAAAACTAATTATTTTCTTATATAATTTTTGTTTTTATAGAATTTATTTTTTAAAGCAGAGAATTCGTGTTTTAAAAGCAGATAAATACCTAAAGCATAAACATGAAAATTGCAACGTATGTCAGTGTTGCGTGGCTGTGATACATTTTCTAACCTATCTCTAACAACTGCGCTGATTCTCATTAGTCCTGATTTAATTTAGTTTTGATTATATTTTCAAGATTGCGAGTCCTTTTTAATTATTGTTTAAATAGATGACACGATCAATATTTACAAATATATTGTATTCAAATTTGTATTTAATATCTTATTCTTTTTTTATTTAGGAATTACATTCAAATCATGAAAATGGTACATTTCATCCACTGGATGAAACGCAAACTCTAGAAAATAATACGAGAAACAGACAAAACATAATCAAATATTATCGAGATGATATACCAATAATGGTAATTGAAGGAAGTGAGCAATATGATGTTTGGAAAAGAAGAGATATATCGCCAATGAGGCGTTTCTGTTTATTTATGTCCATATTATTATGCATTATTACGATAATTATTTTTTTATATGTATTACCTTGTGATAGTTCAATGATTTGTTCACCAATTATTGAACCACATTCTTCTATATCGTGGGATAAAACATTGCAAGATGTAGGTGAGTGTATTATTGTAAGCTACATATTGTATTATAATTTTATTTCTATTTGCATTAGATATTAATAGTTATTTAATTAAATATAAAACTATTTTTTATGAGATAGTATATAGGACAAGTTAAAAGTCAGTAAGGAATCTTAATTTTGCCTGTAATAATCAAGGTGATAAAAATTAAAATTTATTTATTGATACACACAGGGGCTCATATACTTATTTATTCGCTCATCTATGCAATTTTAATGTATTAATTTTTAAAATCTTTCTGTTAAATATAGAAATATATGGGCCTATTACTCTAATACCTGGATCTCCGTACAATCTAATATTTCTTCTTCATGGTGAACAATATAAAAGAAATGATACAAGCGATGGAGTGACTCATCAGCGACAGATACCTCCAGAAGGAGGAGGAGTTATATCTATGCAAGGAAATAATGGATTACCATTATGGCTGGTTCCATTAAAACGATTGCCTACTATTATAGATTGTACTAGTATTGATATTGATCAATCTGGAAAACCAGACTGCATTGTTGCTGGTGAACGAGGCCTACTCATTAGCATAGAACCGATCGCTGGAACAATTCATTGGAGTGCTACAGCTCGCACAGTCCCTAAATTACCAGTTATTATACCAGACATTGATGCTGATAATATTGCAGATTTATTAAGTATAGCGGTAGATAATGCAAACATATCATCTCTTGTTCTTTTATCTGGCAAGACTGGTCAATTATTGGAACGTTATTCACTTAATAATTGCGTTCCCATTGATATATATAATCTTGTTCTTAATGGCAATATATCCTATCATTGTTATGATGACAATGCAAAATGTATGTTATTTAAATATCTCTTTATGTTTCAGATCTTTTTATGTTTTTTTTATTTATATTATTAAGAAATATTTACTTGTTACAGATGTTACAAGATTTATGTCTTTAAAAGAATTATTCCATAATTTAAAAACACAAGTACATAAGAAATTTGCAGAATCTGTGGTAATGCCACGATTATTCAAAATTATAAAACCATATGAAAATGAATATAGTTGGAGGCCTACTCCTTATCATCATTTGACTATAGAAAACGAAGGAGTATGTCCAGGACAATTTTGCCGTACCAGTATAAATCTAACTTTGCAGAGATTAACAAACGAACCAATAATTCTGTGGGATCATGTGAGTTCGAATACATTTGCATCGAAACCAGTGTTTTTTGTGACTTTGAATAAACTTTATACTTCTGGATTTGCCATTAAATTTTGGCAGTGGATGGATTTACCGTTAGAACATACAGAGAAAACAACTATAACAGAACAAACACTTGTAGAAAGAGTTCTTATAGTTTTTGTGAATTATACTGATATTCAAGCTATTAATGCTAGTCAATGTGACGTAATACAATTGTGTCATAAACTTGACTGTCAACCAAATTTAAATTCGCGAAAATATTTTACTTCTATTGAAGCAAAGTACATCAATAACAATGAATTTCCAGAACTGATAAGTTATTGGTCTTCATACAACTCGAACTCAATAAAAGCATTAATATCGAAAATACAAGTAATAAAAATGGATTCCATAATATCTAATTTGATACATGGAAATGTTTAGTTTTATCGTAAAATTGTAAAATCATATTTTGTATTCAACATATGATTATACTTGCATTCTGTTACTTAATGATGATTTGATCGTCAATCATCTCAGATAAAATATCTTTTTTATAAATGAATTTTTGTGAATTGCTTCCTTAATTATTTTATAATACAATTTTTAAAATTTTTTTTATATTACATCAATGAATTATTTCCATATATTTTATTATTTATTAATTCACATTAACTATTCATTTCTCTGTTTCTTGAATAGTGCCTTGAATTAAGCCATTACTATAAAAAATTTTGTATTTTAAACAAATAGATTTTTTGGAAATTCAAGAAACCTTTTATTAAAAAATATCAATAATTAAATAATTTTTTAACAATATTAGTAATTAAATAATTTTTATCTTATAAAATTTAAATCGAGCATAAATAATTATTGATATAAAACACTCTGTATGTTATTATGAATTATGTTGTTAATTTTCAATTTTTAATTGATCTGAAGTCTAGTCATAATATATTATCTTAATTCTCTGACCTTTAAATTCAGTATTATTATTGACTAACAACATATAAGTTAATTATTTAATATTTCAAAACGTACTGATTGAATTTACGAGAAATCTGTTACAAACTGGAACATTTAATTAAAACGATTATGTATGCATGATATTTGTATATATCTTTAATATATCTAATGTAGTATAATGTATTAAATGAATTATGCTAGTAAGTTATAATTATCAATTTAGTATATAGTTATGAATTTAGATAGAGCTTCTATTTGCTTATTGCAACTATATATTACATTATACAGATTGCGTTACACAGGGTATTTGTACAACGCTTAAGAGTAGATTCTTGAGATCATTTTGAGACTAAAACTTTAATACTTTAATACCAAAATGTCGAGGCTATAATAGTTTTTAAATTATAAATATTTAATATGTTAGTGAATATTTTACGTATACCACACCTGAACACGCGAACTTTCAAGTAATAGCCCCATACAATTTGTTTTCGTAACATTGTAAAGGAGTCTTCAAGATAAATTCAATACACTATCAAGAGTGTGACTTTTGTTGATATTTTCTTAATTTTATGTACATAAACGCATAATATATATCATAAATATTCGTTAATAAAGACAGACTATATAACTTATGTGAACAAATTTCATTGATTTTTAACTTAATTACGTAAACAAATGTTTAAATCGCTCGCCTCCTTTTGCGACACAAAGTTCTGCTCTTTTTAACAAATTATTATACTACATCGATTCAAAGTTGCTTGCAATTATTTTTTCTCTTAAAGATCTTAAATACTATTAGTACTTGATACACTCCGAGTGACGATTAAATGTAACTTTTTCCGCCTATAATGAAAAAAGCGAAAAAAATTTGTTTAATGTTCAGAGTCATGATCTTGATATCATATGTCATGATCAAGATTTTTGGAGATTGTTTTTCTTATTTTTATTCTAAGTGTAAAAATAAAAATGAGAAGAACAACCTCTAATGGTCTTGACTTTGATATATGATGTCAAGATTGTAATCTTAAACATTTAAAAGTTTTAATTATCAATTGGATATCTTAGATAACACTAATGCCGATGGTAATGTAACTTTCAAGTCTTATAACTGAAAAGTACTTAAAAATTTTTTATTACAATGTTTTGAAAAGCTCATGAGATAAACTACAATATACAATGAAAAATAAAAGTTTTTACTTTAAAAAATCGTGATCTTGTCTTTAAAAAAACCTGACGTTAATCACTCAAGGATCAAGTTGGTAAGATCAATAAATAGATCTTTTTAAATTCTACAACTTTGTTTGAAACATTTTTTTCAAAAATAATTGTTTTCGAAATATTCGACTGTATTCAGACTTAATCCATTCTGTATATGTACACACACACGTGCGCACGCACACACATTTTTATTAGTAAATAATATTACTTGTACATATTTACATTATACACAAATGTACAAATTGAGTTTTTTATTTATCATAAAAGGTTATTTATGAAAATGTTAAAAGTAATTTTCCATAGTAATAAACAAGATTATGATACACTGCATATGATCTTATAAATATAGCTTATCAATAACAATATTATTACTAATTAAATTATGCAATATTAAAATATTGCTATTATAATGCGTACGCACATGCAATATATTTTCGCATACGCTATGTACACATGCATACAAGTATACTCACAAAATTATTATCTTTATTAATAATATAAGCGATTAAAAAAATATATTAGTTATTTTATAGATAATAGACTTTTAAATTGCTTTAAGAATCTCAATGAATTATTAAAATGTATTTAACAAGGATAATACTAATATTTTTACATGATTTTCCCGAAATATATAAAATATTTTTGAAACAGACAAATCTCAAATAGATGATGTTAGATAACATTTAATTCAGTCTTCCGTATCATATTCGATTTGATTTGTAAAATATATTTCACCTTTAATATATAGCTTAGAAAAAAAATAGTTCTACAATTTCGATATAATTATATAAATATATTTAATATATTGTGGATATGAGATGAACGAGATTATTTTAGAATACTAACTTTCTATTACATTAAATTCTATCTCTATATTAATAATCTGTCGATATAAAGGAAATTGTTTTCTTTGGTTGCTTAAAAAGATAAATTTGGTTTTTGTTATTGGCTTGTGTTTTGACTACTTTTGTTACGACTGCGTAGCAATGATGTATCCGAAAGAGAGTAAGTTCCAGGTTCAAATACTGGTGGATATTCTAAACCAGGATAATCAGGTGGTGGAGATGTTGGTGGCGGTATGTATGGTAATACTGCAGGTACCAAGTTCTTTCTAGAATTTAGAAAGCCTTTATAGTTGGATGAATATCCACTGTCGTACTGAAACAAAATTAAATTATTTGGTGAATATTTTTTACTATTAATTATTGTTAATATAAACTTAAAATATTAAAGAATTATTTTTAAAAAAAGATAAAGAGTAATATAATTTCTTACGTTCAACTAAATTTTGTCATATTCTTTTTCAATATATTTTCTGTATTTCATATTATTTCATTTTTTTTGCGTTGCTCTCATTACTTTCAATTAATCATGTAAGTCGTTTATGCATTAAATAAAAAAGTAGATTTAATTATACGTACTTTTGACTTAATAGAAGATGTTATTGCATCCGGATCACTGACCGAATTGGCCGAACACAAGGTTTGAATAAACATCTGGGAAGGATTGTTGTTGTTGAAAGAACTGTGAGACTGATTGATCTCATCGTCAGAGTTTGGACTACCGGAACAAGTAGATAATGGATGCTGCGATTGATTAGAGCAATGCTTATCCCGAAATAGCGCTTTATACAATCGTGGCGAACTAGTTTCTAGAATTCAAAATAATTTGTTGCTAAAACTCATTACATATATTATATTCAATAAGTTAATAACTATTTAAAAACTATAGAAGTTACCTGATACGGTTTTCTGGATATTTTTAGGAAGCTCCAAGGTACAAGGTTTTTGCTGTTTCGTACCGAATAAAACTTTCAGGCGACTCGCTTTCTGTACATGATCGTTCTTATCTAAATGCATCTCAAATGTAGCACGCATTTCTTCCTGCTCAAAAGGTGATGTCGGTATTGGTGGTGGTTGATACTGTGCAACATTCTTCAGACGGTTTTTATCACAATTTGAGCTTTTCTTGTCGTTATATTTCAGTGAGTCTAGCCAGTGTTTGTCGGAAGAACTATTATCATAACGATTAGCAAAATTAAAACTCCCCTTCCGATTAATCGACGCATCTTTTTTTATGCATTGCTGAGTCTCAGACGATGTATGACTTGCGAGGTCATTACTAGATCCAGAATGTCCTATATAAAGTAAAAATAGATTTAATTAAAGAAAATCTCATAACGTTTAATTAATAAGACTATTCAGATACTAATTCCATCAAGATATTAAGATTAATGTCATTTTTAATAAGTTTTTGTATAATAAATAAATTAAATCCTTTATCATACCAATATTTCTCGGTGAAAAACCATGCATTTTGTTGTTTTCACAATTGGGAGATTGTCTATACTTGTTAAGTTCGTAGTCTACACTCTGATTTGGAGAATTCTGCTTGTTTGGATTTATTATGTTTTCCCAATGAAATAAATCATCATGTCTCGGTTTTTGAATATTCACAATTTCCTGCACTCTTCTCTTCTGCGCATAACTTGATGAATCCCATACCTTTTTCATTCCAGTTGTCATGCATTTGCCGTGAGATTTATCATGTATATAATTCGCTTCGCTTTCAGATCGAGTAGTAACAAAATTATCCTTGATGAATTGGCAAGGCGCGTGTACATGTGCATTCTTGTTCTTCGAGTGAACATACATGATATTGTTATTTGGCATTTCATCGCTGGTCTTGCCATAAATATTGCTAATATTATTCAAAGATGTGTCATTTAATTGTCTAATTTCCTCGTTATATGTCATCCTGTCATTCAAGTTTCTATGCTGTACATGAACGTGATCATTGAGCAAAGGCGTCGCACGCGTAGACATCGATTTGTTTATCATAGTACGTCGTTGTTCATCTTGTTGTGATGTCACGAATTCTTCTTGCAGGTTTTCTGATTTTCTACCAACAGATTACATATGTTAATGTTGTTAAAATAGATATTAAATTTATAAGGAATATTTTTGCGATACAGAAAATGTATAAGATAAAAATTACCTGTCTGTAGCATGCCGATAATCATTCATGTCTGAGTTCGACATATCTGTAGTATTTTGAGAAGTGGTCAAGCCATAGAATGTACTACCAGCAATTGTCATTTGTAAATCGGGAGAATTTGAATTACAATCCTCTTTCCTGTGAAACATTCGAAAACATTTTCTGCACATCTCTTTATTGTTAGTTTTAGAAAATTAAAAGGATCCTATTAATTATAAAAAAAGATAACTTTGATCAAATTTGTTGTTGGTCGCAGATAGCACAGAGATGATGATAAATTGCCTTCAAGTTGTCATCGTTAGAATTCCATTGAGTTCAATGTAACAGACATAATGCATTGTCTTACTTTGTCATGAATTTGACGAAATTAGTTGTTACAACAATTTTCGACAACGTGTCAGCAAACTCATTATATTTGGCTATCTGAATTATAATTATAAAAAAAAGATAACACTATTACTTCATTTCTGCTGACGACCTACCATTTTATTTTTAGACAATTTTACGACGCACAACTACTATTTAACTATGCACTTCTATTTGACAGCAGTTTATTAATTTTTACTAATGTAATGTTATAATTAACTTGACACATATAATTACTGTTTAACAGTTATACTGAGGACTCGAAACAAAGGATTTTTAGACAATAAATTTGATGTACACACACGTTCATCTAATGTCGACTCATATTTGCATTTTTATTTGATTTAATTCGTTAGAGCTTAAACCATTTTGTCTCATAGGATATATTAAGATTTAGAAAAATATGTTAAAAATGTTTGTGCAACCATTTATATATGGTAAGTATATCAATTTAAAATATTCTATATTTACTTGTTTGGTGTCGATGTAGGAAGTACTCGTCTATAACTTCTAAATTGAGCCGTTGGAACAGGCATATTCTGATTTCTGGCACTAAGAAATTTCAAATATTTTCGATCCAAGCTCGCACCACCGGTTTCGTGATCCTTAAACGATCCAGTGTCTTTTCGTGCAGACTTTTTCAGAGAACCAAACAATTTTTCCGGATTTGCTTTGTCAGATTGAGGTGTACATTTCAATTTATTCTTATGACTTTCGCTATCGCTCTCATCGGTTTCGCTAAAAAGCTCAACGCTTTGGTCTTGAGTGTCCGTTCCTAAAGTGCCTTTATTAACTGCGTCCAGCCACATAATCAAATTGTCTTCGGAATCAGCAGCAAAATAAAACACTGTTCCTGTGTGGTATACTTTGAAGGAATACTTTCTTGATTTTATTTCGGTAGCCGGGGATACGGTAAAACCCGTTAATACAATCAAGCAGTCAGCTTTTACACTGTCCTGTAGTTTAAATCTAATTGCAAAAATATAAATTTGTATATTTAATCAGTTGTATGTATATGATTTATTTATCATATGTTTTATACAATTTTACCTGTACAACGATGAACACTTTAATACAAACCAGGCTTTTGCCCACGCGCCACCTGCTCCTCTACTACGATATGTCAACCATCCTTCTAAATCATTAGTACCAACATCTCTTACGGATACATTCCTCCTCTCTAACAAGAATAATATATTTTCTTTGTATTATAAGATTCAATTTAAGAATATATATATATATAAGAAAACCTAATTTTTTAATACTGTTATCAGAACAAATATCTTAAATAAGAAAAAAATTAGTAATCAATTGTACTTACTTGCTAATAACATATTTCGTTTTCTACTGCTTCTTGGACTATTATTAGACTTATTTAAACTACTATGCAAGCCGATACTTTTAGCTACCATCATAGCTTTATTAACAACACTTTTTTCAATACTTTTATCCTTTTCTGATAATCTTGGTTTTAAATCTGATGTTTGTTTTGAGTATGTTATACCATCAGGACAATCGGCATTGTGAGAGTGATCAAACCTATAACAGTCTGTTATGGATTGATCCGAGCAAACGAATTTTTCAACAAATGTTTCATACTTTTCAAAAGGACATTTTTCTTCTCTTGATTGTTTGTCGTTATTTTCATTATACAACGAAGCAGCAGATAAGTTTAAACGATCAAATTTTTGATCGCTTAAACTTACAGTTCGTGATTCGCCAATAAAGTCCATTGAATTTTCTGTGTAATTAAGCACATCTGAGGAATCCTTTTTATCTTGACAATCCGAATTGCTCCTAATATGATTAACACATAAACTTAAATCTACTTTTTTAAATTCTCGTTTAATGCCGAGTCTCTCTGGAACTTGAGGTTTTTGCAAATCCTCTAAAGTTTGTGGAACATTGTTTAATTTCAAATCAGTTATTGCTTGGTTCGTGTAATATTTACGAGGCGGCGGTTCTGGGGGTGTTATGTGAGATTTATTCTCAAGTTTTCGAATAGACTGAATCTTTGGTAACTCTATAAAGCGGCAAGACTGTATCGTGACCTGTGCCGGAGGCAAATCTGCAGACTTCGCTTCTTTAGTTTGTTGCTTTATGTTAATCTTCGAAACGTTATGAATAACATTCACTGAATCATCTTCGATAGACTTAGTATTATTATTTAGTGATACCATTGTACCGATATTATTCTCTCTTAATAGCACTGAGGAAAATTTTTTTTCAAGCAATTCTGTATAAGTACAATCAACCGTTTCTAAAATTTTATCACATTTTGGCAACGTTTGGTTTCTTTCGATGCTATTGTTGTTGCTAATAATACTAATGTTACTACTAGTACTAGCACTATTATTAGTATTATTGCTGCTGCTACTATAATTACTACTACTACTATTATTACTGCTACTATTACTACTACTACTACTACTACTACTATCACTATTGCCACCACCAATATTATCATTACTATTACCACTACTGCTATCATTACTGTCACTACTATTATTACTATTATTGTTACTATTATTATTATTATTATTACTACATTTATTTTTACTGTTGGATATTTCTGAGGTACCACAATCAGCATTCTCGTGATACTCGCATGCCGAATGTTTGACATAAACAGTTTTGGGGTTTTTGTTTACAACAATTTCGCATTCAGTATTTAATTTTTTGACATCGTATTTCTTATTGTTTACGTCCAGTATATCATATTCAAGATTTTGATTTTTCTCCTCCGTGCTATTTTCAAGATTTACATCATTTATTGAAATATATTCATTATCTTTATATAGATCTGTTCTTTTAGGCACTCCAAAGGCACTTATCTGTTCTTCTGTATTCTCATACGCGATTTGTTTCTCGATGTCACTAATTTTTCGAGCGACATTACCATCGTATCTTATAGCAGATGGCTCTTTATGTTTGCTGCTTGCATCCTTCAACTTTTTATTATCAACGTTTTCAACAACAGTACTAATATTAGTTTTTGTTAAATTATTATTTGGTTTATTGATTAAGCAATGATCAAATAAGTCTAATTTCTCAATGTGTGATAAATCATATACAGAGGTAGTATAGTCTTTATCTAATTTATCACGCTTTTCAATGTGTCGCAAGCCGATTTCTTTATTATTCCGCTTATTTTCATTAATACTACATGTATCACTAATAGAATTATTACATTCACCTAAAGGCACAGTCGTATCATTTAAATTATTGCTATCAATGACATTATCTCTGAATGCTTGCAAATGTTCTATATTAATATCTTTATTTACAATATTTACACCAACATCACAGTTTTGCATAGGAGTAATCTTTTCTTTCGTATTAATTGGATGCGTGCTTTTAACATCAGTCAATTTTTCCTCAAATTGCACTTTTTTATTCGTTTGCTCATTAGTATTGTTCTTCTTTTTCGCCGATTCTAATCCTAAACACGTTTGAGGCCGTATATTTACCATTGGTACATTATCCAAACCATGGGCGCAAGATGCTGCTTTATCACGCAATTGAACAGCCGCATTGTGCTCTAATTTCAACTCCTTCCAAAATCGTTCGAGATTAATACCATGTTTGGATGTAGGACTGGCACCGGTTATTGTGGCTCGCCTTTGGACTAAGTTTCTCCGTTTAGCGTAAAGTGGCGTTTCTGCTTCGCTATCAGAATCACTACTATCTGTAGTCATTGTATCCAACATTTTAACTGCATCTAAAATGCTCGTTGGCTCTGCACCGGATTTCTTTGGTATATGTCTACATAACAAAAGACATTTTTGTTACATATGAAAATAAAAATTTTGTAATTAATTTTAAAATAGAAAATGTAATATATTAAAGAGTAGAGTGTGTATTATGCATCGTCTACAATACACGGAGTAAGAAGCAAGAAATTGATCACAATCATAGTCGATTATTCTTTTGACATTCGACTGTGATTGGTCAATTTCTTACTCTTATTTTTTACTCCTGTATTGTAGACGACGCATTAAGAATGGGTGATATTTTAAATATTTTTGAACTTTTTTTCTCGATATTTTGTCTTTTGATATTGACTATGGATATTTTAACTTTCGATATTTGAATAAGAATATCGAACTTCCGATACGGCGTGCTGTAAGCATAAACTTCTGTTTTATGCTTACGGTACTTGTAAGCATCATTTGTTATTTAATATTTGATAGACAACAAAGATGAATTTATGCTTAAGCAGCGTGTAAACGTGAATACGGAATGCCCCATGGTTCGTTAATTATGTATAAGCGCGTGTTAGTTTAGTATGAATTAAGATTGGATTGAAACTTTTATTATTTATCATAGGTATTCATTATTGTAAGAACGTATAAGATTAAAATCATAAAGTAAATAAAATAAAAATAAAATGTATAAATGTATATACAATATAATATATGTATACATATAGTTTTTTTCATCAATGGTACTATATATGTAATATCTATAATATACTGGTTATAATAAAAATAACATAATTTTTTTTTAAATTCTGATCAGAATAGTTTAAAAGATCGATGAAATAACATCAAAATAATTTTCAATCATTATTTTTACAAAAAAATCAATTTTTTGCGCATCGATACATGATCAATAAGCATATTGATGCGTGTATCTAAAAATAAAAATATCGGATCCATATCGATATCAGCAAAATTGCATATTATCAAATCGATATTTTGATGTATCAGTATTTCTGTTCACGATACATTGTGATACGAAATATCACAAGATTTTTTTCTGTATCACCCATCTTTTGTGTGTATGTGTATGTGTGAGCGAGCTTGCGCGCATACATTTATGTGGTAGATGTCCTAACATTTGCGACTTAAAATATTATAGCAAGAAAGTTTTTAAAAAATTAAGTAAAAAAAAGTTAGTGTATATTTTTATTTTAAGTAACAATTTCTGAGAGAATAAGAGTTTAAATATAATTAGTTACAATCTATGTTTACTTTTCAATTTGGCACAATAGTTTTTCTTCTTTACACCAATTGATTCATCTCTTTATTCTGTGTATAAAAGTATTAAGATTTATCAAAAAATAAATAGTTTATGAAATATTTCATATTTCATGTCAAAATGTGTTAGAATAAAATAGACAGGTGATCATATTATGAAAGCCATAGTTCGAAAAACGTGATTTTTGAATGTGTGTAGAAATAAAATCAGTATATTAAGGTTTGTATACATAATAATTTTTAATGGACAGTTTTGCTGGACTAAAACGCATTAAAAAGATAATCTTAGTTTTTGTGCACAATTATTAGGGATGCACCAGATATCCAGGAAACACTCGGTATCTGGTACTTTTTTACTGTCCGGCCAGATAGTCGGATATCAGTAGTACCCGGCAATATATCCGGTTGAAATTTGATATTGATCGTCTGCGTCATTAATGTAGAAATTTATTCTTTTCAGCAGAATTTCTTGTACAGTTCATCTCTCTTTCCTCTTTTTCTGTTCACGTTGGAAAGACAAAAAAAAATTAATATCGCTACTTTTCTCTTGCTGTTTTTTTTGAAAGCCATTTTCCAGATATCCGATAGGATATTCGGGAAAACATCCGGCCGAATAATTGCTCTACCAGATATTGAATATTCGAAAAAAATGTGACGCCGGATATCCGGTATCCGATAATCGTGCCCAAACTTCCGCACCCTAATCATTACAAATTATTAGTACCTAGAGAACAGTATAAAAGTTATTTTTAAAAAATGTTAAATCTTAATTTGAAAAATGAATATTTCAATAATATATCAAAGAAAAAAAGTTTTATATAGGAACTTATAGAGTTATTTTCATCTGTATATTCTTGAGAAATTGCTCACCTTTTCCGGAATACTTTGTATATACGCACATGTTATCAGATAAGAAAGAATATTAGCAGGACCACAAATAATAAAGGTGCATATAGAAAGGTAACTTACCTAGGTGATGGCATTGCAAAGTCAGGTATTGTTAATAATTCTGGTCTAGGCGATGGAAGACTACGTCCTTGTGTTGTATAAGAAGTATTTCTGTTACATGGAAGTTTATATGGTTTTATGTAAATTTTGCCATAAACTTTAGCATGTCTTGGCCTACGTTTTATAGTCAAAAGCATTTCTGCTGGACTTTCACGAAATAATTCAAGCAAATTTTTTCTCTCCCAACCAACTACCGTTTGATAATTCACCTAGTACAGAGATTTAGATACATTTTAGAATTATATAATTTGTCAAAATTTATAATATATAAGAAGTACATAAATATAAGACATTACTTGAACTATCTGATCACCTTCCATCATTTTGCCAGATTGATGTGCGGCAGATCCAAGTTTAATTTCAGTTATTTGATGTACTCCATGAAAAGATGGTAAAATATAAAAACCCTAAAAGAAATAATATTCTAATAATTAAACAAATTATACTTGTATATAGTATAATATATGCATTTGTAAAAATTATATAATTAAAAAAATATTCTGATTACATATAAAGAAAATGTTATCAGGAAGCAGCAATCATATTGATTTAAAAAAATGGTGTTTTTTAAATTATTAGACAATATATAACAATATATATCCTCTAAGAAGGTAAAGATATAATTACTTATTTTTAGAAATTTAGATTATAATTCACAAATGCAAATGTTATTAAAAGTGTTTATTAAATGTTATTTTTTAACAATTATATTATTATTAAGAATGCATTTCAATATTAAAAATGTATAGTTTACGTCAAACATATACCACAGATTATCAGTATTAGTGACTATCGAAGCAGCCTAAAATATAAAGCTTAAAACATTTTGTATTAATAATATTTAAATTTCTATTTAAATAAAATATTTCTATCCAATCAAAAGTAATGCAATCTATTGAATAAGATATAAAAATAATAAAGAATTAAAATAACGGTTATTAATATAAATAATAATTATTCCTTTCATTCAAATTCATTATCGTTACTGCAAAAATTACGTTACCGGTATTGTTACAAACAGAAAAAATAATGGTAATGGTAAACAGCGTTATAAATAACGCGTTAGGCATAAAATACAATTGAAAATCACAGGCATCCCTGATAAAATTAAATCAACATGACATATAATTAATATTTTTCGTATAATATTCTGAGAATTGAACATGAGATAATTGAAAAATTGTTAGATTATAAAAAAACGTACTAAATCATCGCTGGATTTCTTTTTTAATGTTGCTAAATCTAAACTTGCAGGCTGTAATATCATAGGATCAACAATATCTTGAATAATATAATCTGCTAACGTTGCTAGTTGACTACAAGTTGTTCGAATTTCTTGGACTGGCTTTTCAGCAAATCTATCTCTTTGTGCACATGTAGCCATCTCTATTGATATTTTCATCAATTCAACTTTTTTAGCATGATATTCTATGTGTCCATTAAATGGAGAATAATCCATCCATCTCACCAAAGGTTTGACCACCATCATAATGGACGCTACATCTGACAATGTTTGAGTGCTAACTGACTCTGAATTTTTTTGCCGACATAATTCCTTGTGTAAGCTGTGTGCTTGGCTCGATAGTCGCAATGCCAGCAACTGCAGATTCTCTTTATCCAGTTCGTAATGAAAACTTCTAAGATATTCTACTGCATTAAGAATAATCTCCTGATGACCGAGCTTTATTACACCCAAACGTTCTAAATCTTGCGATTGTATATTTAATAATTGTTGCCCGTTGACATCATGATTTAGAAAACTATGAATATAGGGATGTATAGTATTATCCAAACCTATAACATAAAATAATGAACTCATGATAACATTCCTGCATACTTACAATAGTAATTATTTATGACATTATTTAATATTCAAATTGAAACGTCAGGTTCAAGCAGCATCTTACTTTGTTCTACGATTAGATTTAACCATAAATTCTTGTGGGATTTTAAAAGATACATAGTATTTATTGTGAAAAATATTACTTTGGTCGAGTAAGACAAACCTAATCTCTAGCATTCTGTGTAAGTGTATTAAGCTTTTAGACCACCAAGGACTCAGCAATATTCTTTGCAACAGTCAATCTATTATTGCTGATCTAAAGACTTAGAACGCTCGCATAAAATGTTAGAGATCCAGGTTTGTCTCCCAGCTGAGGTAATATTTTTCGCAATAAGTTCTTTACAGGATTTAAGATACATGTAATTAAATTTAAAGAAATTATTAATATTTTAGATAGATTGTGTTGAAAGTCTGCAATCCAAATTCATTTCAAGAATTCATATATATATTGATTTAACACCTAACTTTGATCGTCAAGTGGCATTTCTCATATTTAGGTGAATGTACATAGTTTTTAAATATAAATAAGATATTTTTGTTTTATATTGACAAATTTATTCATAAAATAATTTAAGTTTTATCATCATAAGAAATGGGATTTGATTAGCTCTACACAGTTACTTATTATTGACTTATTGTTGCCTTATGATATGCTATTCACTCATAATTTGCTTCTGACTTTTGATCTATTACTAACAGCTTATTGAAAGTTTATTAATGACTAGTTGTAGAAAGCCCTATAAGATCTGAGCAAATATATTGCAAATCTATTGCTTTACTACTAGCAATTTGTTTATTAATTAGTTATCGTCTTATTATATCAATAGAATATGCTACTTTTGATTGTATGCAGTTATACAATATTTCTGATAATTGGAAGTGTACATAAAATGATATATAAAAAAGATTATAAAGTGTAAAAATAGTGATAAGTTTTATCAAACATTTGTTACAGATTAACATCATACATTATATAATTATCATTAAAGAGTAAATTGTTAAAATACTAATCAATAATTAATTTTTTATAAGTTAAAATAAAAATTAATTATAAATTAACACGGTTAATAGAAATAAAGGAAGGCGTATGTACAAACAAAATGGAGAGAATGGAGCTTCATACGCAATACTGAATAGAATTCCGACATATTTTTATGACCCAATTTTCCCATGTCTAACTGGAGATGTACTGTCAGACTGATTAAATATTTTCGTCGTACCTTTCAACCACTCGCACACTTGATCGGCTTTCCATTCGGCTATATTTACATAAGCCATTGCAAAAGTATAAATTGATTCAAGCACCAACAAATTCCTACGGATCTGACACTTCGTCCGCGGCTGTTCCAATTTTTACTCGCTCTTATTACCCATCCGCTTTGATAGTCCACAAAAGTAGGTATATAAAAATAAGTTAATGGCGAGCAACACGAATGAACACGAATCAGTTCGGAAATGCGCTAACAAAACAGGTTGCGTTCAGAAATTCACCCGGATCCATCCAAAGATCCTAGTTTATATCGTGCACTTACTAGTAACTTTCTATTAAATTACAGTATTTTAATCAATATATTGTATTGTATTGTACAATATATTTCAGCAATGCATATACAATACATTGTATTGGATCATCTAAAAAGTATTCGCGGTACTTTGTCACTAGATATATGACTATCAACACACATCTAGTGACAAAAAACCGCGGATACTTTTTAGATGACCCAATATTTAAAGAATGATATACTAAATTGAAACAATATGCATAAAAATAATTAATTAAATGCACATACACGTTTAGCGCTAAAATTAAAATATTGTAATTGATGAAGGGGATAAATTAATCTCCATAATCCATTTTCCACCAATCAGCGCTCGATATCAAAGCGTTATTTGTCCATATGAGGATTCAACTTTAATCTACATTGATAGAAACGGGTATTAATGACTGCTATAAATAATTTTGGAGTAAATTGTGTGCGATTGGCTCAGTTTTATAAATTTATGTAGAGATCAGATGTTATCATTTGAAAGATAATTGTTGTCAATTACGTATAATTGTATAAATTTATATATTTGCTATATAAATATGAAATGCATTATGATTTGCTGTAATAAAGACAATTATTTTATCGTTTTTCGCGATTTGGATAGGTTAGGAGTAAAATAGGGTAACTGTTTATATATAAACACAAAAATGAATAAAAATATACTAATCAATGCATTTTTTTTGTGAAATAAACGATCTAGCAGAAAAGTGCTCTGCTTCGTGGAGATATTAATCGATAAATTCAACGATTATTGAGGTTAGGAAATGTGTTACATGCGTATTTGCCTTATATTTGCCTGATATTTGCTTTTATTTCTCTCTGTTTTATGCCCATTTTCACCAATATAGATTAACTAAAGATTAGAAAAAGACGAAAAGTAAGTTGAACCGAGATTAAAGTTAATCTACGTTGATTGAAATGGGCATGAATCACACAAATCCTCTGCTTTATAAATACGAATTCTCTGCTTTAAAAACAAATTCTTTGCTTTAGAAACACTAATTTTCTGCTTCTCTGAAAAATAAATTATTTTCTTACATAATTTTTTTTTAAAGCAAAGAATTTACGTTTTAAGCAGAGAATTTGTGTTTTTCAAATAGATACATAGCGAGAAAAATCTAAAATGCATGCGCATGAGCATGGAAGATGATTGCTCACATCGTAGTATTGGAATGACTGTGACGTACTTCCTAACCTCAACAATCGTCAACTTTAAAAATTGATATTTCGGTGTACAGAGCAGAGACATTTTTTTTCTGCCAAATTCATTAATTTCACGAAAAAAAAAACGTGTCGATTAGTATTTCTTTAAATCAATTTTTATGTTTGTGTATGCTAAATTAAACAAATACCTAAAATATTGTAGAAAACAAAACCAGAATAAGGCCAATCAACTTTGACGTCGACAGGAAAATAACTAGGCATTCTTACGAAGTACGAATGTTCAACGTGTCAGTCCAACGTGTACAAAAATTCCGGGAAAGGTATATTGCCTTCGATAAGGATTATTTTGCATGCTATTCAAAATTGCTAATTACCCTATTTTGTCCATTATCGTAATAATTATCGTAGCTTTTAACGGTTTTTCGCTAGATCTTTACAAGGATATGAATTTTTTAATTTATTTATTAAAACTTACACGGTTGATTGTCACTGTACAAATGTCAATATGTGTATATTATTGAATATAATGTGGATTATACAATTTTATTTTAATTGTTTTATCTTAATGTATATTACGAATCGAAAATAACGTTTTGTATTGTAAAACATTATGTCATATGTATATTGCGAATTATTCTTTATTGTCTCATTGATTTATTTTTTCTTCTGCAAATAAATCATATTGTTTTTTTATCACTTTTATTTACATTCTTAACAATTACCTTTATACCTTGATAGTAATTAATATTTCATACGTAAATTGTATTATACATTTTCTTTCTTTTCATGATTGTAGAATCAAAACTAATTGTTTCGTAAGAGAGAAGAAAAGTAATGAAATATATTTTTTTTTTTAATAGAAGGTTGAGACATTTTTTATAATTCTAGGAAAAATGTAGTTTGTGAAAAAATATCTCCAAGTTTTAAAAAAGTTCAAAAGACATTACCAACATGAACAAGACTTCGCAAAGTTAGTATATTATGAATATTTGTATAAATATTCTGAATATTTGTATAAATATTATGAATATTTATATAAATGTTATGCATTATATTCTTTGGCATACATATAAGCATCGAAGATATATGTTATAGGAACTGGGCAAACATTAAAGTTTGTGAGTTTAGTTACTCTCACAGTTCAAAATGCTATGGTTGGCCTTAGCATGCGATATTCACGTACCAGAGCAGGAGACATGTTTCTTTCTTCCACTGGTAAATATTATAAACTGTGTTACAGTCAATCTTAATATCTTCACATAATATAGAAAATCCTTATTTCATTCACAGATAACTATGTCATCTTTTTTTTTTAGCTGTTGTGATGGCTGAAGTAGTCAAATTGATTACCTGTCTTATATTAGTATATGTCGAAGAAGGAAACTTTGAGAAATTTTATAAAGCATTACATACGACAATCGTGAAGCAACCTATCGACACTTTGAAAGTTTGTGTGCCATCCCTTCTGTACATTATTCAAAATAATTTACTTTATGTTTCTGCATCTAATTTAGATGCAGCTACGCATCAGGTAAGACATATCACTAAATGTTTTGTCTACTTCTAAAAGATGTAGAAGAATAACAATTAATATGAATTAATAAATATTTATTAATATGAATAATCGATTGGTTATTTATATATGAAAAAGTCGTTAGCTGCACTTGAAATTTTTTTAAATGAAAAAATTTTTCTCATTCAAGCTAGCATAAGAAATTTCTATTTATTAAAATGCCCTTGAATGGTTTTGCAGTTGGAGGAAAGATTTAATTGATTTTGAAATTGAAGTGTCCATCATTTATTTTTTTTTTCATAACTGCAGAAATAGTTACTATTGAATTAAACAGAATTTTTAGCATTTTTTGATTTTAAAGCATTTTTATTATCATTTTAATATTAAAAAGAAGTGACACATTACAAAACACAACATTTAGATATTTATTGAAAAAAAATTTTTTTTTAATTTTTTTATTTTTCAAATTTAAATAAAAATAAAATATTGACCAAAAGAAATATTTATAAAAAAATTATAAAAAAAAATTAAAATTAAAATATGAATAAATCTAAGTTGGTTAAATAGTATTTAACTTTTTCTGCAACTTGACTTACTTTTTCTCTTGATTTTATAAGATTTGTAGCATTTTTAAAACGTTCAATTCATAACCAAGAAACAAAGGGATTCAGAGATTTCAAAATATTTTACATTTTTTTATTTGTGGATATAATTTCTTTTACATATCGGCACTCTTCTATATATGTGTGCATGTTGTGTGTAGAAATATAATATATTTATAATATATTTGAAATAAATATATTTTCAGGTCACGTATCAGTTGAAAATTTTGACGACAGCTTTCTTCGCAGTGACGATATTACGTAGATCTTTACACACTACCCAGTGGGGTGCTCTTGTACTCTTGGTTATTGGAGTGGTTCTGGTACAATTGGCACAAACTGTAAAAGCACAGTTACCTTCGGGTATTGAACAAAACCACTGGTTGGGTTTTTCTGCCGCTTTAAGCGCGTGTTTTCTCTCTGGCTTTGCCGGAATTTATTTCGAGAAGATTCTCAAGGGCTCCGACATTTCCGTGTGGATGCGAAACGTGCAATTGAGTGTGTTATCTATACCATTCGGCCTAAGCACATGTTTTTTACAAGACAGTAGTATTATACGCAAGCAGGGCTTCTTTTTCGGTTATGATTTGTTCATTTGCTATCTAGTGGTCCTACAAGCGGGTGGTGGACTGATTGTAGCTATGGTAGTCAAATACGCCGATAACATATTGAAAGGATTCGCTACGTCTTTAGCTATTATAATTTCTTGTATAGCTTCCGTTTATCTATTCGACTTTCACTTGTCGTTTCAGTTTACTTTGGGTGCATTCCTTGTCATCTGTTCGATTTTCCTTTATAGCCACCAACCGAAAACTGTATCCCTCGATAAACATACATCTGCTGAGAAAGTCTGATAATAGCGAAATATAAATATTTTTAACGAGGTAGTGCTCGACTTAAGTCTTAAATTTTTATTAGTAGTTAATATTGAATTGATACATGGACTTTTAAATACTTATCTACTTAAAGATAGAAATAATTTAAATGCAATAATTAAAATAATTGATGCATTTAAATAGAACAAAAAAGATTATATTTATAGACTTAGAAAATGCTATTTTTGAAAAAAAATGGTGCAATCAATCGTAAGCTTTTTGTTTTAAAAAAGGATGAGAGAATTATCACGTTGTATATGTATATGAAAGTCACGAGTGCAATCACGTTTTTATATCCGATTTTCATTCTGAATTATTTATGATAGTCAAGATGAAAAAATTAAGAATGGCAAACAAAACATATATAGAGATATTAAATGAAATTATTTACCTTTGTGTTATGAATATAATAACATTATATACTCATATTTATTTTTATATAACTTCCATTTCAATTGAAATGTATTGATATAGGTCAGTAAGTTGTATTCACACTGTGTACTTAATTTAAATAGACTTTAATAAATACAATTTTTACGAAAATTTTCTTATGTATACATAATAATATCGTTTTTTTTTTTTCTAGAAAATAAGCTTCCAACTTTTAAAATATTTGTCAAATCATGAAATAAAACTATATTTGTATGAAAATTAAGTTTAAACATGGTGCAAGTTTTACGTCATATTCTACAAAAGAAATTTATAATATTTCAATCTCTATAATTATTTCATGATATTTCATGATTACATAATTAGATCAAATTTTTTTTAATTAACTTGTCGCGGTTTATCAATTAAATTACATTAATGTACTTATATAGATTATTTATTTTTGTGTTGATACAAATCAGTTATAATTAACAGTTTCAGTTGTTTGTTTCAGTTATCTCGCGCAAAATTTTGGATTAAAAAATCTTTATATTGCGCGCGCATTTATAAATTTTATTTTCGCACGGTTGGCCAACCTACTATCGAGATTCAGCCGATATTTCATTGGACAGGTTTCTTTTTTTCGAACGTGCTGATTGAGCGTCGAGAATATGAATCTTGGGTTTTCGAAAATTCTCTATCGAACAGCCAATCGCCGCGTTCAATGGATGTGTCGTAGATACGATACGATGAGATATCACTGATATCAGTGGTTACGGAGCATTTGCGTGAGTGAGACATCAAAATTTTTCATCTCTGCTGATCTCTACGCGTACGCATAAATACCTACGGCAACCATGAGCGAGCCTCAGTCAAAGAAAACGAAGACCATGAGTTCGTTAAACCAGCTGAAAGACCTCACTACGATTGTCGCCGATACTGGCGATTTTCAAGGTAATAAATTCGAATTCGGTTAGTAACGATGACAAATACTTGTAATTTGTAATACGTCAGCGTAAAGGTGTCGAGAGGAGGGAGATCTTGCAACACTTACACTTTTTTCGAATGCGTCCCACGTGACCTCTTCGAATCATAAGTTTGTTCTCTGTTCTTGCCCTACAATTTTTTTTCTCGGCAAATATCAAACATGTATTTATTCCACTTTAAGTTCTAAAGAGTACGTATACTAGTTCAGCTATAATTATAAGCACTTTAAGATATATTATCATGGTTATCTTAAAATCATTATGTTTAATCATTATTATACGATTTGTAATTTTTTTGGTTCCCGTTGTCTAATTTGAGTATTGATTGTTATGGCACTACTACTAAATATTAAAACTTGCGCCACTTTTAAGACTTCCTATATATGGAGGGACCTCCTATATATGGTAGACATTTGAATATCTCGAAAAGAAATCATTAATTTTAGAAAAAAAATGTTCTAGACAAAAATTATATTGTCTGAAGGGAGATAAGTAATGATAAAAAATCGAAGAAAGAATTGAAAAATTTGATTTTTCAAAGCCATTTTTTAAAATAGAATTGTATGATTTTTTTTATACCAGATTATGATTTATACCAATGATATGATTTTTTTTGGTACCAGAATAAAGTGTACTTTTGGAACTTAAATGGAATAAATATATATTGGATCATCTAAAAAGTATCCGCGTTTTTTGTGTTGACCATCAACACCATCTAGTGACAAAAAACCGCGGATACTTTTTAGATGACCCAATATTTGATATTTGATGAAAAGGAAGGTTGTAGTGCAATCTGTAAAGCAAGAATAAAAAATATCTCATAAAATATTAATATTTTTTTATACTTGAAGAATAATGTTAAAAAATTATATTATCTAAAAGAAAAATTACATTCTATTTAAAAAAACGGCGATGACTTTTATGTGACCTTGAAAAATTGTTTTTTTTTTCGATAATTGATTTTACTATATCTTCAAACTATGTAACTTTTGGAACATTTTTTTTAAAGTTCCTCTTCAAAATATTGATTGAATGATGAGATTAGATATGAATAAAAAACATTATATTCGATAAAGGAAATTTTTCACGCTTTATATGTACATTAACGTTATATAAGATATTCAAGTATTATGTGTGTGTGTGTGTGTGTGTGTGTGTGTGTTTGTATGTGTGTAAAATATTCAAATATTTCAATTTAAATGCCTTATTCAGTATATGCACATTTTTATCAATGTGATTTTGTTTAAAAGAAACTCGTTAATAATACATGTGTCTATATGGATGCGTTAGCTGAATTATTTGAAAATTAAGAAAATTTTTCTCGCGTCTAATCATCTCGCCTTTTTTGATGATAAAGTGATGTTACAATAATTTCATTAATGGTAACACATTCTTGATTTATCTAAATACACGAGTTTATTTTATTTCTTGTATATTTGAAATTTTTATCGCAACTTTCCATGGATCTTCCGAAAACGATGTTGACTGATCTGTATCCAACTGATAAAATGATATCAGTGTATATGCGAAATATATACCATGACCTTTGCTTGTTGTATGTTGAACAGTAACCTTTAAAGAGTGGAATGTTTATTACTCTTTTACCCTTGATAGATACATTAAATAGGAGCATTTCAACAAATTGTTAATGAATAAATAAACGGATATTTTTAAAATGTGAATATAAAACGATGAAAACAAAATGAAAATAATTATTAATATTGCAAACAATAAACATTAATGTTATTAATATTATATTTTAACAATATTACATTGTTACTCTCACGATAGCTATGGAGCAATTTAAGCCTACAGATGCAACGACAAATCCCTCTTTGATTCTCGCTGCCGCTAATCAAAAGAAATACGCTCATTTAATTGAGAAAGCTGTAGCATATGGCAAAAAATCTGGATCGTAAGTATATATATTTATTATGTTATGATTAACTTATCGTTAAGCTATCAGCCTTCGTGCAATGTTATTAAAGCATATTTAAATAAATTTAATATATTGATAATCGTGCATGATACTTTAAGGTAAGATACTCATGAATTGAAAACGATCAGAATGACATTTTTTTTGAAATTTTTTGAAACTGCATTGTACTAGAAGACGATAATTTCTTGTGCAATTACAATGAGATTGATCATTTCAATACTGAGCTATCAACAAAACGAGCACTTTTTATATGTGTCATCTACACAAAGTTTATTAAAATGTCGCGTTTACTTTTAAATCAGGGATTTAAATAACTAGTAGTGATATGTTGATATGTTAAAAAGTAAGCATATGATGGAGAAACATGAAACGAAAATTGCGAAATTTTTTAAATTAAACGGAAAAAAAATCATATTTTTTCCGTTTAATTTAAAAAAGAGCTGTGAAAAGAATACAGTTTTTAAATATTTGTCAATTTGTCATGTGAATCGAAGGAAAATTGTAATAAACTGCGTTAGTTTATACATATATTTTTTCCGCATAATACGGCCATAGACAGCCGCAATCAAATATTTTCTCTCACTGGCGGAAGTGAGAATATCGCTACCAAGCACGCGGGGATCTAACTTTTGAGTATTAACGTAGAGATTTTCTTTTCCAGTACTTTGACTGAGCAAGTTGAAGCAGCTCTTGATATCATATGTGTTTTATTTGGCAAAGAGATTTTAAATATAATTCCTGGAAGAGTTTCCACAGAAGTAGATGCCAGATTGTCCTTCAATAAGGAAGCCAGTATCGAAAAGGCAAAAAGATTAATCGCTTTGTATGAAGGACTTGGAGTGAGCAAAGAACGCATCTTGATTAAGCTTGCATCGACTTGGGAAGGCATTCAAGCGGCAAAGTAAATAAGACACCAAATTAAAAAAAATTTATCTTCTATTCGATTAATGAATATCCTGTTAATAGTTGGTAACTTTTTTTTAGAGAATTGGAGGAAAAGTATGGAATCCATTGCAATCTGACATTGTTGTTCTCTTTTGCTCAAGCCATTGCTTGTGCAGAAGCTGGAGTTACTCTTATTTCGCCGTTTGTTGGTCGAATTTTGGACTGGTAAGTGTTTTAATCTCATTGTTTATACATTTGTACAAGAGTAAAAATATAAAATTGTTTAGGTACGTGGCAAATACAGATAAAAAATCTTATGAAGCAAAAGAGGATCCAGGCGTTATTTCTGTAACACAAATTTACAATTATTATAAGAAGTTCGGTTATAAAACGGTTGTAATGGGTGCCTCATTCAGGAACGTTGGTAAATATTTTGACCCATATTCACATAATTATAAATTATTTATACATATTTATACATACATAATTATTTATACATACATTTATATATACATATATATGTATATCATATTATTTATTATTTTAACTTAAACATTCTGATAATTAGGTGAAATTAAAAGACTCGCCGGTTGTGATTTTCTTACCATAAGTCCTAACTTATTGGAAGAATTGGAAAAGAGCAACGAGGTTGTACACAAAGTTTTGAGTGTAGAATCAGCGAAGAAGTGCGATCTTCAAAAAATTAGCTTAGATGAAGCTGAGTTTAGATGGCTTTTAAATGAAGATCAAATGGCAACCGATAAGTTGTGCGAAGGCATTCGCAAATTTACCGTTGATGTGCGCAAGCTTGAGAAATTATTACAAGAAAAAATTCTGTCCATTAAATCGATAGAATAAAGATGATAGCAGATCTCGATGATGTATTTACATATGTATTTATATATGTAAAGTGACATAATAATTTACAAGAAAATAATACCGAATATACAGACATTCATATTATTATTCACATATTTGTAAAATATAATTATTTTTTAATAATTAACTTGTGTATAAAAAATGTAAAAATGTAAAAAAAGAATGAACTCGAAGGAACATTATATATTTTTCATTAAAAATTATATATTTTTAGAAGTGCAAGATTTGTATTGTAAAATGCAAATATAAATGTAAAATAAATATAAAAGAAAAAAATGGGAGAAAAACGTTTATTAAATATGCGATCCAAATTCAATTATACACACACATACAAGTATATATATATATAATATATATAATTGAATAATGAGCTTAAAAAACTGATTGTCGCAGTCATCCGCTGAGTCAGAGTCGAATAGGCATAACTGCGGTCGAAGATCTCTGGCGGAAATTTCTTTTTCGTGTTCGTGGATTGTTTAAAACGTTGAAAAATTATTTACTAAACTCTAAAATGGTTGAATAAATAGGTTACATTATTACATTATTTTAAATTGTATTTTAATTTTTTTATAAAGAATTTAAGAAGCAGAATATTTGACGGCATCAATCTATGCTATAAAGTATAAAAAATTAAATATGGCATATGGCCTTGCGTTTTTGCGCTATTACTTTATTATCTATTCATCAGAAACAAAATATGTACGCGACAGAAATAACATAGATATATAGAATTACAAATCACTGTATTTGAATATCGCGCTACTATTTAGGACTATAATTTGATTGGCTAGCTGGTTGCTCTGAATTGCCGTTATGCGCGTTGTCTTACCTTTTTTCCATCATGGTTCCACATGGTTTATTCTCTGCTGTCAATAGTCAAGAGTGTCGATTCTTATTAATTTGTTTTTTATTAACTGAAATTGGCCAAAATACCTGTATTAAATATTCTTATAAAGCTATCAGGTAAATAATTTCATTTTTTTAATTCATTTCTTTTTCTTTCTACTTTTAGTATAATTTTATAATGAAGATAATATGATTCTCATTTAACCTTAAAAGTTAATGTAACTTGTGTCCTTCTACCAATGAAAATTAACTTTAATCTTAGTTTCATTTAGTCTTTATTCTTTTCTAATTTTTAGAATTAGAAAAAAATAAATTAAACCAAGATTAAAATTAATTTATATCAGTAAAAACGGGCATTAGCTTATATTCTTTTCAATTGAACTTTTTGCACATTTCATTTTTCTTCTTTTTGTTCTTTATATAAGAAAAGAAGAAAGATAAACAGTGCAACAGTTAAAAAGAAGATATTTTTATGTCATGCAATTTGGGAGGACAGATTGAATGCACATTAAGTTCGTCATCTGGTGACAACTAGCAAAGAAAATAATCTTTATGAAAGCATTATTTTTTCATCTTTGTGGTTTTTACATCTGTTTGTCAATTTATTAAAACGTATTTATGACATATTATGTATATTACAAAGAAGCAACATAATAATGTACGTATATTAAATTTTATACAAATTAAATATATTATATGTCCTGATAAACACACAATATTGTTAGAATGTTATATGAATATTATTAACAATGAATATAATATTCCAAGAATATTAGTTAACATTTTTAATATTATGAATGTATTCATATATCCATTCATATATCCCATATTCATAGGCCTTATTTAAAACTTTTTAAATTTATCTTTAGGTGCTCAATAGCCAATAAAATAATTCATAGATTATTTGAAGATAAATTAAAGGAAGCATTGGATATGAGGCACTAACTGTGAGAACTATGAATACAAGCCTTAATATTCTTGATATTATTCCTTTAATATCTATAGCATGTTAAAATAATTATTAATATTAATTATTATTATATAGTACCTCAATGTGAATTTACAAGAATCTGTTCACTTTTATCCCATCAATTAACGAAATCGCAATGTGAAAAATTTCAGATTTTCTTCGACTAACTTTTTTATGTATTATAAGAATGAAATATTTTTTATTTAATTATTGTTTATCTGTTTTTCTCTTACTAATTGTGAAATATCAATTTCACACGTAATAAGCTAAAAAATATGCTTTCTGAGGTGTAGCTTGACGAAGTTACAGACCTCAATGAAGTCTGGTGGGGAAACTAAAAATAAGTGTAACAAGCTAGGATTAAAAGAATGACAAATATTCAAATGAATGACAGTCGATTTAGATGTATAATATCATTGCTTCATTTCTAAGAGATTGATTGAAAAGTTCTGCCACTTATGTATAAAACAAACTTGCCTCATCTTCGCGTTATTAAAAGGAATATACGTTTCTGTTATTAGCACTAATATTTTAAGTACTTTACAGTCAAAGATGACTGTAAAGTGCGAGGAGGGGAAGAGAAGAAGGTAGAGACACACATACACATGCTTATAAATTAATTTTAATAATTAATTAACTGAGTAATCTTCACACGATACACCTTAGATAATACTAATGCTGGTATCGTAACTTTCTCATACTCGAAAGTCTCAAAATTCAAAAAATACTAGTTAAAAGATGTATTATTATAATGTGCTTTGAAAGCTCTTGACATCAGTTATTAAATTTTTTTTTAAATAAAAATAGGATGTTTCTTTAAAAAAAATCAATTTGATTTTAACTTGATGGCACCATTTAAGGTCAAACTGCTAAAATCAGTACATAGATTATTTTAAATCTTACAATTTTTGTATGACCCTACATTTTTCTCAGAAATGCTCACTTTAGAAATGCTTACTTTAGAAATACTTTAGATTCTTTAGAAAACAAAAGAGTGCAAACTCGATGAGTCATTACGTTGACCAGATTAGTGCAAATGAACTATCCAATGTTCAACAAGAAGCAATGCATACGTTGCTGTAATAGGCCAACATTTTGAACAATATTTGCGTTAAGCAAGCGATAATGTGAATAAATAAGTGTGAATGAATAAGTAATAAATAAAATATAAAAATGAAAACTATGTTTTGTTTTTTTTTGCGGTTTTCTCCAAAACGAAGCAAAAACAAGTATATCTCTAAAAGACTTTTTTCTTAGTTTATCGATTCCCTACATGCATCCGAAGTTTAACCATTTAAATTCGGGATCACTGTTGTATATAGATGTTCTATTATTATTTTTATATATTTAACATTATTAAATAAATTGAGATTTTACTACGGTTAGTTGTTTGTATTGTTCTGCAGTGTATGATCCTGTATATGGCAATTGGCAGATTCTTCAGTGTTGTACGGCAATCTTGCTGCTTGAAAAACCAGTACAGCTTTTATACAACTACTATGACTTATACAACTACTACTTCCTTGCTGGTTCCTCCGACGTCTGTCCGTGGGATGATGTGCTTGGATCGTGATGCATTTACAAGAGTTCTGACTGTATCTACGTTAAAGTTACGTGATATTTCTGTCTCAAAAAATATACGTGTATTAAAGAAATATTTGTTAAAGATGTGTAATTTTAAATCAGTTGAAAAGATAAATGATGGAGCTATTATTTATCTAAATCCTGATATTGTCACGAAATTTGAAGATATTACTGAGAATGATAGAAAATTATTAATAGATCAATATGAATATTTTAGTACAATGGACATTACACTAAAGTATGATAATTGGCGTCGTGATGTGATATTAAAATCAATTCTCCCAGAAGATATTGAAGTTCCTACAGCGTACAGTTTAGTAGGACATATTGTACAGTTGAATTTACGTAATGTACATTTGCCATACAAATCTATTATTGGTCAGATATTTCTCGATAAGACTGCGAATGCACGAACAGTAGTAAATAAAATAAATACAATTAATACATCGTTCCGATATTTTGCTATGGAAATCTTAGCAGGTGAAAGAAATACAATAACATCTGCAAAAGAACATGGTTGTACATATCAGTTTGACTTTGCACAAGTGTACTGGAATCCACGTCTATCTACTGAACATACACGAATTATAACATTTATGACCCAAGGTGATATTCTGTATGATGTATTTGCAGGAGTAGGACCCTTTGCAATTCCTGCCGCACGTAAAAAAGTCCAAGTATTTGCTAATGACTTAAATCCTGAATCTTACAAATGGCTTCAAAAAAACGCTCTTGTTAACAAGGTAAAAGATAATTTTAAAGCTTTTAACATGGATGGTAGAAATTTTTTGAGAGAAGTTGTTAAAGATAATATTTTGACGAGACGGGCTCAAAATTTACCTGGTTCTGAACATATAATAATGAATTTACCTGCATCAGCTATTGAATTTTTGGACATACTTCCCGATTGGTTTACACAAGAAGAATTTAAAAATGTATGTCTTAAGCCACCTATATTTCATGTATATTGTTTTGTGAAAGCAGATAAAGGAGATGATGTTTGCATGCTTGGAAGATTATTGGTTGAAGAAAAACTTGGTTATACATTGTCTGCTGAATCTATTGTTAGTATACATAATATTAGGGATGTTTCACCAAATAAACAAATGATTCGGGTATCATTTTTACTGAAAACACTTACAGGCGAGGAGCCAGCAACGAAGAAATTTAAGATTAGTTAAATAATTTAAAATTAGTGTGATTAATTATTTATAATAGTTTGTTTATAAAGAATGATATAAATAAAGAAATACAGAAAAAATGGGGAAGAACAAAATTCATAAAAATAAAAATGTTTTCAAAGTCGCAACAATTCGTAGTATTAAGTTAAAAGTTAAAGCACTAAAAGTGATTATTAATTTGAAGAAAATATACAATGAGTATTTGCAAATTTTAAATTGATATATGAGATAATTATTATGAGATTGCACTTTATATATTGTTGGTTATATTTGTCAAACGATTTCCCGTCTTTAATTTATTGAACACTCTGAAATTGTCAAGTGTAAAATAAAAATAAATACTCAATACTTATTATGTTTCTTATTTAATTTAATATTATAAAACACTTAAAAATTTATATGTCCACAAAGAGATCCGAAATACAATAGTAAGCATTAATAAAAAAAGTTTTGATTAAATATAGTTGTTTTTGTGCTTTAAAATTATTTTGAAAAGAAAAATAAAATATTAAATAAAAATAAAACACTCGGTGGATTAGCTATTAAGGAAATTAGAAAATTTGCAAGCATCTAACTCCAAAACTTGATACAAAATAAATTTATTAGAAATCGATCGAAAATAAAGAAATTTTTATGCCTAAAATAATGTTAGCACAAACGGATGTAATGATCTCAATGATGGAGCGAATACAATTTGATATTAAGAAAAAAGAAAATAGTTAGATTTAATATATTTATTACAAATTATACTGTATACTGCATTTTTAATTTTAAATGTTAATTCCTTATCAATATAATATTACACATACATTCTTTATTATAATTTTTATAATAAATATTACAAAAAATATATATAGTTTTTATTATTTAGCTTTCTTACCTTTTTCTAGATTATATCCAGTATATCCAATATTTACGTACTGTTTTATTGAATTTTATAAATTAGATATAAATAAAGCATAAATATCATAAGTATACGTCATGTAATAAAGAAATAATAGTAAATTACTTGTTATTAATGTTAGTTATTGTATAAAAAAAAACTAGTTATTTTTTATTATTTCTTTTCATTTTAGAGCAATATGTCGCAACAAGTACGTCATTTCTGTACAGCAAGTTTGATAGTTGTAGGAGATGAAATTTTACGTGGACAAATAATTGATACCAATACATCATATCTGGCAAAAAATTTAACTGCTGCTGGAATAAAACTACAGAAAGTTATAATGGTCTCTGATACCGTACGTATTATTTATGATTCCTTAACGCGCGAATTTAATATAATGCTATTAATAAATAATATACAGAACAATGATTAATTAATGCTAAAATTTATGTAAATTTACGTAAAAAATTGTGTCATATTTAAATCTTTTATTAGGTGGATGATATTGCTAAAGAAATAAGCAAAGCATCAAAGCAGTATTCTGTTGTATTTACATCTGGTGGTGTTGGACCGACTCATGATGATGTAACTTATGAGGCTGTAGCAAAGGCTTTTGAATTAAAACTTGAATTAAATCAGGAATTATTTGATATATATACTCGAATGGTTCCTGATCAGGCCGAAATAAAACGACTTGCTATTGTTCCTAATGCTTGCAAGATTATCATCATTGATTCAGGTACACATATTTTCTTTCAAAACTTACATTTTAGTTTCTTCGCTCTCAGCACACATATGTTGTCATTGTCACGACCCTAAGTCATTTTTCTTTAATAATTAGGTATCAGTCTCTTATATAGTTTTAAAGATATTAAGAGTTAAAGTGTAATTTTAGTAGTAAATTTTCATCTTGGAGAATATACTCCGATGACTTGTCAAACCACAACCTCGATGTTGTCAAAATCATGATCCTGAATGATCTTCAAAGAATTTTAGTTGGCAGTCACTCCTTATTAATCCTCGCTCATCAGACTTTTTTTTGCTCACGGGGATGCCAATCATGAGATATTGGATATTTTGGTATGCAATTACGGAGTAAATATTATTAATTAAATTTTTGTCAAAAGTAGTTTTCTCTGATAATTTTGAATAATATGAAACGTGTCATCAAAAGTTAAATTTTATTAATTATACAATATAAAATAATTGTTTAAAGAAAATGTATTCTCATGATTTAATGAAATGTTTTATAAAAATGTTTAAAAAAATATTTGTATCTTAATCTATATTTTTTATTTTGCATTTTATTCCTATATACTATAAAGCTTTCATAATAATGTTTCGAAGAGGAAATAATGATAAATATGAATGATCCTCGATGATTTTGACTTTAACGTATGTTGTCATGACCCTAAATGACTTCCAACAGGTTTTAACTATCTCTCGTTATTCGTTAAGGCTTAAGAGGATCCTAAAGTTGTCTCACTTTACCATCAATTCCATTCGGCGATAATTTCTTTGAATTGGATTTACCGATTGCAAAATTGTTTCTATAGAATTAAAGTACGCGTAAATCAAAAACATTCGGAATATTGAATTTCAGAGAAAATCGAAAAAAAAAAATTAAAAAATTCATTTATTTTTGGTTTGTCACTTGAAATTAATATTGGCTTGATATAAGAATTTTATAATTCATAAATGAAAACGACAAAATTTATAATGCATGATGAAAAATTCATATTCCATTTTTTTTATCTTAGTATATAATATTAATACATAATATTAACATATGATATTATATTTTCAGAGGCTTTTCCAATAATAAATATAAAAAATGTTTACGTACTACCTGGTTCTTCAAAATACTTTAAGCCTGCTGCAGACACAATAATTTGTCGTTTGAAAGGATGCACGCCATTTCACTTTGAATATATAGATATTGCATTGAATGAACTATCAATAGTAAACGTTTTAGATAAACAAGCAAAACGATGGGATGGTAAAATAAAAATTGGTAGTTATCCTCAATATGAATTGCGAACACCTTTTACGAGAATCACTTTAGAAGGTCCTGAAGAAACAATTGCAGAAGCAAAAGAGGAACTTTTGTACCATTTGCCAATACAAAAAATTATAAATTTGAAACATAAATTCAGCAGTTTTCAAATGAATATTGTACTGGAAAATAGTAAAAGTGAAAAGCATATTAAATGTGCATTAGACATATTGAATGATTGTTATGAAAGGTACGTATGCAATATGTTACATGTTGCATTAGGATATTATAAATAAGCAGAGAAGCATGTTGGCTGAATCTTAGTACTAGTGTGTCTAATTTATATGTGAATTTTTAATCCTTAGTTAAGCGCACATATTTTTACTTCCGTAGTTACTGAACAAGAGTATCCTCTCAATCAAGTGTCTCTAATTTTTTTTATTTTAAAATGCATTGATTAATGCAAATGTTTAAAACTTTTTTTGAAGGATTTAAAGAAGAGCCTCATATAAATTGTCGCTATTAATAATCTATTATACATATCTGTTCTTTATAGATATAATCAAAATGAAATTTTCATTAGTTTCAATGGTGGTAAGGATTGCACAGTAGTTTTGCATTTAGCTGCTACCGTCGCTAAATTGCGTAATATTTCATCTTTACTGTGCTTATATATAATTGACGATTCTTTTCCGGAGGTAAGAGTAACCTAACCATTAAATAGATAATAAAAGATATAGAGAATATTTTTTTTTTACACAAGAACACTATGCGCTATCTCTGTTACTGAATTGATTCTGCTCTAAATTGATTCTGGATCAGACCGATTGAATTCGATCCATTAAAAAGTCTGTACTAAATGAATCGATCTGTTGGAAATCGATTCAAAGAATATTTTTTTAATATGGTAGTATAAATTTAACAAAAGCAATTAAACAATTAAAATACCGTTCTAATTTTCCTCCAAGTCAAATAATTTTAATTTAAAAATCTAGATACATACTCACATACAAAATAATATCCGTAGTTATTAACTACTAAAATGCAGATAAACGCAATTAAATTCGGTTTCATAACAATTGGTGTTACATCATTAAAATCGGATTTAACTTTTATACAATTTATCCAGTAATTAGTTAATAATTACAGACAATAATGAAATTAATGGTGTGATGTGTGAACGTAATCCACTGCATATTGTTATGCCATTAAAAAATTATAACTGCTAACTAGGCAGGGTTGCCGTCTGCATTCAGAAATTTTAATGCAACTTTAATTCCGCCTGTATCAAAATATCATTCTATTCTTGTTTAATATTCAGTGAGTCATTAGGAATAAAATGATGTACCCTGAAATCTTGCAATAGTCAGAATTTGACTAAATTGCTATGTTGAGAAAACAAGACACAAATGTGTAATATAACGTGCTAAAAGCATACGTGAACATCGTGAATTATTCATTTTTAATTACTAGTTACTATAATAACGTTTCGAAACGCGAGTTTTGGATAAAAAATCAATCTTTATTATGGCAAACTTCCTGTCCCTACTCGGTGCCTGCATTGGCGAGACAGTTGCGCATCCAAAGAACGGGAAGGAAAATTTAAAGCTGGATCTAGCATATCTTCATGAAAGCTTAAATAAGTTTGCACAGTTTAGAATGGGGATTAACTAAAAAAGGAAATATATTTTGTACGTAGCCTGGATTGGAATCAGACAAATACTTATCAGTCTCTGTAATTTGTTGCGAATATGAGAAATATAAAAAAAACATTAAAATAACATAAAAAGATATGACTTATATTCTGACAAGAATTTTCGCAATCACAAGCTGGAGAAAAGACAATATTCTTCCTATAAAAACTGTAATTCAAGTTGTATTACTTCTTAATCTGTTTACCCTCACTATCGTTGTCATATTAAGAGATAAACCATTGAATCAAGATTTGACTATGAAAAGTTGAAAGAAAGACGCATAGAGTACACCTGTTTCTCTGGCAACTGATTCATAAATATATTTTTTGTATATCAGAATAAAAATATATAAAAGAACCTTTTGTTTTTATATTGATAAATATAATCAAGTCACATGCGATAAATATAATCAAGTCACTTGCTTTTACCAAAATTAAAAATATAACTGACAGATTGATTTTTTCATCTATGCTATTAAGTATTTTTTGAATTCTTTTTTAATTTTTAAAATAGTAGATATACCATTTATCCTATAAATCTTGAATCCTTTTTCAAATATTATACATATCTGTACATGTTGATATTTTGTACATGTAGGTAGAAGCATTTGTGGAGTCAGCTGCTCGATATTATGATTTGGAGATAATACGGATGCAACAACCGATCAAATCCGCATTATCTGCATTACTGGAAGAAAAAAATTATTTGAAAGCAACTGTTATGGGTATGAGAAAAGGTGATCCAGGTTCCGAAAATTTACAAGCATTTACACCCACTGATCCGAACTGGCCACAACTGATACGTGTAAATCCCATTTTACATTGGTCCTACAGTCAAGTATGGACATTTTTATTAAAGCACAATATTCCTTATTGCTCGCTTTACGATCAAGGATACACAAGTATTGGCAATAGAAATACTACGGTACGAAATCCATTGTTAAAGGATCCTAATAATCCTTCGTTTTATTTACCAGCTTATACTTTAACCGATAAATCTGCTGAGAGAGAAGGCAGAGAATCTGAAAAAAAATAATATTTGATTTTTTTAGAATTTAATATAATCCATGATCACACACACACACACACACACACACACACACACACACACACACACACACACACATGCGCGCGCGCGCAAACAAATTAATATTATGTATACTAATTAGTATTATTAATACATATTATCGCATTAACATTAATTATTTCTCTATAAGTCATTCTTTATTTTTATAATATATGTATTGTTTTTAATACAAATAGCATCTTGTTACGTACTAACACGAAACTTGTTTATATTAATATATAAATTTAATTATGCACATAAATTATTTAAATACTTATATTTAATAGCAAAATAAATTAATTTTTATAAAGACTGTTGCGTATTCTGTTACTTGAAGAATTTGACCTCAAAAACTATTTGATCACAATCAACGTTCTAATATGGATTCTGCTACTAATAAATATATAGTTTGATAGTTAACTGACGTAACATAGTAGCATACATACAGTGCTTATCAGCAAATTGAGGATTATCTTCGACTAATCTTCTTCGGAAGCCATTTAAGCTTGGATTTGAATGGATTTAGATTCCACAAATTTGAGTTAGCGCGATGCATATAAAGATTCAACGTTATAGAGAACTGAAGTGGAGTAAATTTGAAATTAGTAAATCGACATGGTGAACGAAAGTGTTCATTGGGAGGCAAGAGTTCTATCAGCAGAACCAATACGATTGTTAGGATGGAACGTCCCTGCTGAGGAACTGATTCATATACCAGAACATTGGCTGATTTATCCTGAACCCAATCCTTCTCTTCACTATTTACTTGCCATTGTATACATAATTTTCACCTTTATAGCGTTACTCGGAAATGGACTTGTTATTTGGATATTTTGCTCGTAAGTTACACATACAGCAGTTGAACATTAATAAATATTGCTTAACTTACATAATAATGCTGTGCAATATAAATTTTAATTTTTTTAATTAAATTTTTGAATTAATAAAATTTAGCTTTTTATTTATTCAATTATGAGTTCTTTGGTAGATACATGTTAGTTTATTAATTCTTATATAATTTAAATATGCCAAAATTTAGTATATCTTTATATGTCTTAAACGTTGTTTATGTTTCAAAATCTTCTTTTCTCTGTAGAGCTAAATCGCTAAGAACATCTTCAAATTTGTTTGTGGTGAATTTGGCATTTTGCGATTTCTTCATGATGCTCAAGGCACCGATATTTATATATAATTCCTTTAATACTGGATTTGCTACTGGTCATTTAGGATGTCAAATCTTTGCCTTTATTGGTTCACTTAGTGGAATTGGAGCTGGTATGACAAATGCTGCTATAGCGTATGATAGATACAGGTATAAATATCAAGTAAATATACAAAGTTTATTAATATATATATGACAACTATGAAGTTTTACGTAATTGAAAAGTATAAATTCCAAGATTGAATTCTAAATTGTTTAAACAGTAAAAAATTTTAAATAGGATTTTAAATTATTTAGATTATGTTTAAGCATAAAAATTTGAAAGTTATTAATATTCATTTATTAGTGATGATTTATTAACTGATGATTTAAGACTTTTGTTTGAAACGTCGAAAACGTATTTCAATTCCAGCTAATTTAATCGGGGATACATTTTCAAAATATTTATGCCGGGTTCTTTCTTCTTATTCTTGCATATCCGTTTTAAAACAAAACATTTAATAATTATATTTTGATTATTGTAAAGCAATAAAGTTAGAGAGTGAAAGACTTAGACTATTTCGACATTGTTAATTTCTATAATTCTGTAATTTAAGAAGTCGATATTTTTTAAACGAAGTGTTTGCAAATGAAAATTATTTATTTTGAGATTATAAATTCACACTCTCTTTAAATTTGGCGGTTTAACCTGGGAATATCTTATATGATTTGCTAATAATATAATTTTAATGATATAATTGTATACGTTACAATGTTATAAAATTAGTGTTATAGCTCGACCACTTGATGGGAAACTATCTCGCGGTCAAGTGATACTCTTTATTGCACTTATCTGGGCGTACACAATTCCATGGGCCTTGATGCCAATAATGCATGTCTGGGGTCGATTTGTACCTGAAGGTTTCTTGACAAGCTGCACTTTCGATTATTTGACAGATACTCCAGAAATACAATATTTTGTGGCCACGATATTTACCTTTTCCTATTGTATACCAATGTTACTTATCATATATTATTATAGTCAAATTGTCAGCCACGTTATTGATCACGAAAAAACTCTTCGTGAACAAGCAAAGAAGATGAATGTCGAAAGTTTGAGAAGCAATGTCAGTGCAAATACTCAAACTATGGAAATACGTATAGCTAAGGTATTCTTCATATATATATATATATATATACAAATTTTCTCTTCTTTTGTTACACATAGTACAAATACAATACAGAAATAAATTTATATACATACAAATTACATAATATAATTATTTAGGAATTATTCTCATTTTGCATATATAAAAGTATTAATAAGAGTACGTAAAAATACAATTATCAAAAAATCAAGTTTTTACAATATAAATAAATTGAAATATCTTATCAAATCTTGTTAGTGTTTTGAAAAGCTCTCGAGATGAGCTACAAGAATATGTAATGAAAATGGGAGTTTCAATTTAAAAAACTCTCCCGTTATAGATGTACTCTCTATTTTACTCAAACAATAGTTCAAAGTTATTATTTCATAAAATTGAATTTTTTCTCTGTACTACTTCACCATTTCCTATATCTATTATGTAAACATCAAAATGAGAAAATGAATAAGTGATACAAGAGCAAGCAACACGTCGACTTATCATTAATTATTGTTACATATATATTCATCATATACATTAAATCACATGTGTTTAAAGAATTTATGACATGTGTTAACTTTTTTATAGGCTGCAATAACAGTATGCTTCCTCTTTGTTCTCTCGTGGACTCCATATGGAGTTCTCGCGATGATCGGTGCTTTTGGAGACAAGACATTATTAACTCCTGGTATCACAATGATACCGGCATGCACATGTAAATTTGTGGCCTGTTTGGATCCATATGTGTATGCCATAAGTCACCCAAGATACAGGTAGACAAAAGTGAAGAATTCTATTTTTATTCCTTTTTTATTACATAAGATAATTATCATAAGATAATTATATTTGATCTATTACTGCAGCTTATGATTATAATGTCAGATGGTAAAACATCCTCTTACATATCTTATGAGGAATTAATTTCTAGTAGAATTCGTTTAAACACCTCTCAAAATGGCCTATCACATCCTTATCCATCTACATATATCTCTTCCCATCACCACTTTAAATATCTTACACCTCAGAACATTTTGATCAGTGTATTCTTACATATCCATGAACATTACCACTTACCCTTGCTGCACTTCACTAATCCTTACTCTAAACATTTATGAAGTGTTCCCTTTTACTGAGTGTAACTAAGAGATATTTCAACATTATTCCATTTTTATATTTTGATAACTTAAAGGAATCAATATGTTTCAAACGAAACGTTTGCAAACAAACTTCCAGAGGAAAATTTTGTTTTGGAATTTTAAAGATCAAATTTTAAGTTTGAGGATTTAATCCGGGAACATCCCGTACAATAATAAATTCACATTTATTTAATTTCTTGTTTTTAATTTACAATAGCTGCATTAATAGATCCATTTTTGATAAATATTTGGTAATAAAGATCATCCTCTAATGACCTTGACATGTTGTAACTTTTGAATACGATTCTTTTCCGAAAAAATTCTCTACTCTAAAAAACACTATTTCTCTACTTCAAAGCATACATTTTGTACTTTAAAAACACAAATGCTCTAATCCTTCGAACTCGAGAGGCGAAGAGACTTTGAGCCACCATCAAATTTTATATGGCAACTCGAGTGGCGAGTAAAATATATGTCAAGTCAAGGTCATTGGAGGATGGTCCCTAATGTCCCTATTACTAAATATTTACCCAATTTTTTTAATATTGTTAAAATTAATTCAGAATAATCACTTCATGAATATTATTCTGCAACAGACTAGAACTGCAAAAACGATTACCATGGTTAGAATTGCAAGAAAAATCTATGGATACGCAGAGTTCTACATCCGAAGTAGTGAATGTGCCATCATCTTAAATCTGGTTTAATTTTATCTTAAACAGTAACTATTTAATTATGAATGATATGATCGATTGCTATAGTCATCATTAAGATTATGTTTTTTATTACTGCAGTAATAAAATGATTGCGTAGTCTATATTAATGTAGTTACAAGTAAATAATTGTAAATATATAAATGTGAATAATGTAAGCTCTTAATAAATACAATGTTGTTCAGTCTTCCTATTCTTTGTTATCATGTTTATTGTTAATATGTGATACTTCTTGTCTATTACATAAAAGACAATGTTGTCATCATGTGTGTAATTGTATTTTAAATTTTTGTTTTTATAATACTTCTTTTTTATAGGTTTATAACTTTACGTCAGTACTGATATTAAATCTCTTATAAATGATAAAACGATACTCTAGTATGTAAAGAAAACGAAATAAAATTTCTTTATATTTTTAACATTTATTTTACAAATTATTGTGCTCGATAAGCAACTAATTGACAAGCAACTAATATACAGATATATAAATATTAGACTAGTATATGTAAAATATAATTAAAATTTTCACATTTTTGAAAAAATTTTACATAGGCGACTAATGATCTTCTATTTACTAGTAACCGGTACGTTACTGAAGCTACATTGGATGCGCATGCGTCTGAAATCCGATCTAACTGATTAAGGCTGTGTCTCACTACAAATGCTTCGAAGCATTTGATCGACCAATTAAAAGAAAAAATTTTACAAACTAACCAATTAAAAAACACTTCAAAACAGTAGCATCGCGTTGATCGTATCCTAAACCTTCGGTGGAAATTAGGCCAATGTCAGAATCACTCAGGCCGCAACACAACTTTTGCATAACGTATAGTGTATAAACGAATCAACTAATCAAAATCTTTGCTTTCCTCCTATTCCATGGAAAAAAAAATTTCAATTGGTTGATTATCTTATGCGTCATGCAAGAATCTACAAGCTGTGACTATTAGATATTATTTCGGCACAACATAAGGATTAAGGGACAAAGCTACCAAAGTGATGAAAATAGTAATGTGATAATGTTGTACATACAATTAATTATTACGTAATATCAAAATTACGTAGTATCAAAATCAAACACAGGTCTGTCTTTAAGAGTGCTTACAAATATATCAGGGTACACAGTAATATTTCGCGCCAATTGAATTTATCGGAATGCGAGACGTACGTAATGATCGTGTCAATTACGTGTCGTTTTTTAACAATAATATATTTTTTATTTCATATGAGTAAAATATACGCCTTGCAAGTTTCTATATCGGATAATCTCATTGATGATATTTCATCAATTATGTCAATTGGTTTGAAGATAAATTCTATACCATATAAAGATTATAATTTAATTTTACTTGATAGATAAGTCGATTTTTTATTTGAATATGATTTTTTATATGTTCTACATTATTTTCTTAACACATTTGTATTTGTTTTAAAAAAATTGAAATATTTTGTATTAAATTGCATGACAAAAATATAAAATACTTAGATTAAATTTATTACTTAAGCTTACAATATCTTTATAGAAGTAAAAACGATGATAATTATAAAAAGTTGCCGCTGGTTCACTGGAGTTTTGAGATCATTACCTCAGAACACATATTCCAACCTCAAGCTATTAAACTACACAGCCATGAATTTTAAGTCATGTACAAAGGTTTATAGTTCCTCCGCAATGCAATGTAATAAATACAAGAATGAAACGAATCCCAATATACAGAGGAATGCCTATTCTTTGTTGAGGGTAGAAAATATATCGGCTCATGTCAAGTTAGTAAGTTTACAACAAAATAGATGTTTAAGCATTGCTGCAAAGCTAGTCAATAATGCCTCGCCTAAAGTGCAACCATACATGAAGCTTATGAGGATAGATAAACCAACAGGTAAAACTTGATTACTTAATTATTTATTATAATTAATAAATAATTATTGCACTTCAATTCTTTTCTAAATTTTTTGTTAGGAAGCTGGCTGCTATTTTGGCCTTGTGGATGGAGTATTGCATTGGCGGCTCCTGCCAGTACCTTACCAGATCTCTATATGTTAACACTTTTCGGTATGGGTGCATTTGTAATGCGTGGTGCAGGATGCATTATAAATGATATGTGGGATCAGGACATTGACAAAATGGTACAATCTTCCGTAACGTTTTAACTTTGTGTTTTGGATATCACTTTTTATACAGCTTATTATCCTAGGTAGTGAGAACGAAGGATAGACCTTTGGTAACAGGTCAAATAACGCTAAAACAATCACTAATATTTCTAGTTGGACAGTTGAGTCTAGGATTGCTTATATTATTACAATTAAATTGGTATAGCATATTTCTTGGTGCCAGCTCACTAGGTACTGTATGTTTATTTATAATTTTATATTTAAAATGAATTAAATTAATATTTGATGTAATACATCTTGATCTTTCCTTTTAGGTCTAGTAATAATATATCCCCTCATGAAACGAGTAACGTACTGGCCACAATTAATTTTGGGAATGACTTTTAATTGGGGTGCTTTATTAGGATGGTCAGCTATACATGGATCATGTAATTGGTCGATCTGTTTGCCACTTTATGTAGCTGGTATTTGCTGGACTATTCTGTATGATACGATATATGCTCATCAAGTAAATATTATAAAAAAAATGAAAAGTACAATAGAAATGTAATCTTACATCGCTCATCAATTTCTTTTTGTATATTAGGATAGATTGGATGATATTCGGATAGGTATAAAGTCGACCGCCATAAAATTTGGAGAAGACACAAAATTTTATTTGTCTGGTTTTGGAATAGTAATGATTGCTAGTTTAATTACTTCCGGTATATTAACTACTCAAACCTGGCCTTATTATACTACCATTGGATTAATTGCAGCACATATTAACAACCAGGTTAAAAAATTATGAATTATTAATTTTATATAATTACATCCGAATAAAATTATTTCTTTCTTTTCAGATATATACTCTAAACATTAATAATCCTACGGATTGTTTCAAAAAATTCATGTCGAATCAAAATCTAGGCATGATATTATTTATTGGAATTGTGTTAGGAAACTTAATGAAAAAATCAATACTAGAAAAAGAGAATGAAGTCAAAGAAACAAGCCATCAAAATATTGTACTGGATGAAATAAAAAATAGCCATAATTTATAATTCAGTAAGAATTTTAAAATAGCACTTTTTAATTATGTAAAATAAAATTGGATGAAACAAGATAGATGTTTTATAAAAATAAATTCTACTTAATTCATACGTTAAAATTTTCAAACGCTATAATTTCAATTAAATAATTTCAATTAAAATTTCATATTTAATTAGAATAGATATTAATATAAATTAAATATATTTTTTATGCAATCGCAATATCAATATAGTTTAATCATTTTCAAAGTTATAAAATAAGAAAATTTCTCAGAACTGAAGAAAATTAATATTATAAAGTAGAGCAAATTGTGATAAATTTTTAGTTATAGATAGAAAAACTTTTCATTATGTAATAAAATCTATTATCGTGCTTGTGATAATATTCATAATAAATTATTTTAAAGTAAAATGAAATAAAGAGACATTGAAACAAGAAAATCATATGTCTAGAATCTCAATTATTATTAATAATTCTTACAATAGCCATCTCGTTTCTTATTAATCTCTGTTATGAAATTCTTAACCAAGTCATTTTCTTAATAATAACTATAAATTGAAATTTTCTTTATTTATATATTATTGCTGCTTATTTTCTTTTTCCTTAATATGTTTAATATATTTGTCATGAGTTAATGTTGACACAGATTGTTTGAAATTTTCCAAAAATTTTATATTCGGTAATATTATAGCCAAGTATCCACCTTTATGTGGGAGTTTCTTGAGAAGTTGCGGGTTTTCTGACAATGCCTCGTTAACTTCGACTAACTTTCCGACTATATAGCATTTAATAACATACGTTTGTCCATCCTTGCATAATATAGTACAGATATTCGAATTAGTCTGCAATGGTTGTGCACCATGCTTACTTTTACCCGAGACTTTATTCAGAGATCTATCCAATTTATCGCTAACTTTAAAGTTAACTTTCTGTATATCTTTGTTGTCTTGCAAAATGATGTGACTAGGTGCCAAGGACAGCATACAAATACGATTACTATGAATCCATATACACGTATCATTTCCTAGTGATTGCGCATCCATTTTGTAATAAGGGGTAAAATAACGATCAGTAACAGTAGGAAAACTACCACTATATTGTACTTCATCCAGCATGTCCGAGACATTCTCGTCAGGAGGAAATGTAAATGACTCATCATCGCTATCAACAATTGCCGATATCTCCTTATCACTATCAATAATTGTTAATGTCTCCTTATTACTATCTACTAATTCATCATGCTCCTGTTCTTGAAGAGAAATTTCTCTTCCATCAGCAATATCTTTAACTGCATTTTCTTGCATATTATCTTCTTCCTTCTTACATGATTTCTTTCCATAATCGTTTTCAGATTTCAATCGTTTAGTTTTTGGCTCATCAACCTCTGATTCCAAATTCATGTTTGATTGTTAAAAGTATGTACTAGCACATACAAGAGTATATACAATTCGAATTGATTTAATCTAGAGTTATCACAAGTAACACATACAGATTTCAATAGAATAATCAAATTATTAGTTGAATTATTTTTGTAGTTCACGACTAATCGTTGCTATTTTCTGATTGTGCCGGTTCCATAGTCTTTAATCTGTTTCGTAGGAAATGTGCGCTTTTTGTCCTATGAATTTCTCTCTGAAATAAACGGCGGGATTAAATCAATTTTGGAGTGAAATCGGGGATGACTTACTTGTTCCTTTATGCATTTGATCATAGCTTGGTGAATCGGTTCGCAGTAACCCACTAACCTTCGATATGGATGCTGCAAGTATATACAGAATTGTTGAGAAGGTACACTATAAAATTGACGAGTGATATTACCTCAGTCTCACAATCCTGAAATTGGCGATATATCTTGTTACAAGCGGCATTGTGTGCTGCCAGCGATTTGTAATTCATATCTTTGTTTTGGTAAAGTCATTTGCAAAATTCCTCATATCTTTCATTATGTAATCGAATCTGAACGACAATTGTACTATTTGTACTTTGAGTACTTTCGTAGTTATATAAACTCGTGATGTAAAAGGGCCTTCGCATGTACAAATATTGCCATCACTGCCATAAAGTCACTAGATTTATGAAGTATCAACAGCTTAAGAAAATCACAAAACTGAAAACACAACCTTCTGCCGAAAAAAAAGACATGTGACATTAAGATAATTAAAATAATTAATTTTGTACTTTATTATGCATTAATGATGTACTTTGTTACTATACACGCGGCAAAAATAATTATTAAATAGTCCTTGGTTTTTCACCATATCAATATTATGTTTTCAGTTTTGCAGTTGGCAGTGCTGAAATTTAATCGGTCGATCTAAGTGATTAATCGAAGTTGGCGAGACTGGCTCTAAGCATAACAAATGACTGTGTTTCAATTTTTTTCAAATTGACTATCAGCGCTAAAAATGTTACAGTTTACGTTACATGCATTATAGATTTTCAGTACAGGTAGTCAATTTTGAAACATAGCCATGTCAATTGCGTACCAGACTCGGGATATCAGACTTCGATTCGAATTCCAGCGGAGCGAGCTGATTTTCTTGTGCTATCGATTACGCTTTAGGTATTCGAATCATATCATTTCAAAATACGCATACAATATGAATGTTGAATGAATATTATATTTTGCTTCTATATATATATATATATATATGTTTAATGCACACACTTCAAATTTACACAGCACGTTTTTACCACTCAAAAATACTCTTCATACATTATTACAACTCGCATATACTCATATAGTCGTATGCAATCGATTTTACCATTCGTTTTTATGGAAAAGTTCTTGTTAATTGATATTAATTACTTAAAAAATCGAAGTCGTACTCATTGAATGAAATACGCGTTTTCGCTACTCAAATTAGAACTGTTTGCACGAACTAAAAACGGACTGGCGATGAAACATTTTTATAAGTTTTTATTGCAATATTCATTTTCAATGTTACTCAAATTACCTCTTATGTAAATTGTCCCTGAAAATTGATTTTCAGTAAAATTGTACAAATCGAAAAATGACGTTGCACTTCAAAATTTAAAGAATCTTTCATGTTGAGTAAATATTCCTTAAATATGTGAGTTTCCTGTTTTATATTCAATTTACAGATGAAATTATTCAAATTACCCCTGTACTTTACTGGTTGGATTTGAACTTGAAATCTAAAATTCTAGGTGAGTGAGGCCAAAGTTTATTTTATATTTTTATTATTTTATATTTAGTTTATTGCTATGTTTGTATTTAATTTGTTTTATTTTTTAAACTATTAAGCTTTGTGGAATTATGTGATTCCCAATTTTTTATTTATATTCTTAATAAAAAAATAAAATGATTTATTACTTTAAGATTATTTAATAAAACAATCAATATAATTTTAGTGAATTTGAAGCTACAGTACGGTAAACATGTCTAAAGGAATCGTGTTTACATATTTACATTTAATGCAAAACTGCAACGTTTAACATATGAATAGTATACATTTCTAGAGGAACATACTGTTTGCAGAATATAGAAATGAATTCATAATTTTACAGATTTCAATGCTTTTTCCATGCTTTAACGTCACGTGGCTGACGTGCATGATAATCTTTGCATGAGCAATTGTTTATTTATCTGTCATGATTTAGTATGACCATGCTTACGTATAAGCAATCGTTCCAAAAGTTCTTCGAATTTTATTTTGTTATGTCAACAGTCGTTATAATAAATCATAGTCCTACCAAGAATGTTATTTTAAAAAATTAAAAGTTTTTTTTTATAAATCCAGTTCATAGATAATTTTATATAATTGTAATTACTTATTGTTCTATTTTATTTAATTAAGGAGCAATATCTTCAGTACTAATTTTGATAAAAAATACAAAGTTTATTATTTTGTCTGTGATAAACGTATTTACTATTGTTATATTAAATATTAAAATAATTAATATTACTAATATGTGTTTTGAAAATGAAAGATTTTTTATTGCAAAATGTAATTTCTTAATTTGTTAAATATGTCGATAACCAATTTAAAGAATGAATGGAGTCTTACTGATGTTTATATTTAAATAACGATTTGTTTATAATGGTTTTTATGAAGATCATTTTTCTGGAAAAACTAATTTGAAGATTAATCAAAGAATTTCTCTTTGACTAATCTTGAAAAGGTATTTATCTACGAACATCTTGTATAACGTGTCGCCACGATTAGCGTTAATATTCTGAAGCTATCATCGAAAGCATTTTTTTTTACGCGTTTTACGAGCAATCCTCGATATGTGGTACCGTTGTAAAGCGCGGGAACTAGAAGCTAACTTGTATCTGCTCTGCCTTGCTGTTTTACGATTATGATCGTCTTCTACGTTGCCACATGGCTCGCCAGTAGTTCCGGTCGAGAAATTACTCTCTGTAGTTCGGCACCTTGCCTCTTCTTTCTTCCGCCATCCTGCTTCCTCTTGAGAGAGATATTTCAACCCTTTTCAAGACGCTGAAAATAGCGGCTATCTTCTTTCATGTACATCCTTGTACAATCTTACAATAGATACACTATTCTAGACTTTCCTTTAATATCATGTTGGAATTGTTGATCGTACCAAGAAGAAAATATTTTTGCGTGTTTGTTAGTTCTTAATATTTTTAAATAATAATTGCAGTTTTAATTTATTCTGCAGAGAGACTTTGTCTTCAAGTATTCCTCAAAAATTTATTATAATATGAATACTTCGAGTTTTAGTACTTTGAATACTCTGAAAATTTATAAGGAAGTATGAACACATGCAAGAGATGACGAGAATATCCAAATGATTCATGTGTAGTCACGTTAGGTATGTGTAGTGTACATGTATTATTATAATTGTCAAATAAACAGTGCATTTCTTAACATTAACGATATGATAAGGAAATTAAATTTACATTTTATTGAATGTTATAAGTACGGTTGAACTGCATTCATTTATTATATAAATTTCTACAAATTGCTATTGTATAACTTCAAAATAATCGCATGCTGCGGAATTCTTTGTTTTCATTGTTATTATATTCACTAAAAAGGTTGTTAAAAGGTTAAATGTCCTTAATTCCATAAAATTTATTTTGGGAATAGTCTTTTCTATAATAATTAAATAAATAATGAACGGCGATCATAACTTTTAATTTAAATAATTTGATAGTTATTGTATTGACAATCAGAATTGTTTTCTAATTAATATCACATGGAACAATTCTTAAAATAACATTAAAAATATCAATTTAATAATTTTTTAAAACATTCATTAAACTGATTTAATTATTTGCAATAAATATTACATAAATATAAATATTATATATAAATATCACATAATATTACAGTGAAGAAATATTGTATGATATTATAGTAATATAACTGTGATATATCACAGTAATATTTCTGTGATTCATATTTTCACATTTAGTATTACTGTGATATCTCAGTAATATTTCCATAATGTTGCTATTATATTGCAATGGAAAATAAAAATATTACTGTAATATTACTGCTATGAATCTTTTTTTAGTCTTATCTAGTTCTCATTATTCTGTTCCATTAAATCCAATCAATAGAAAAAGTTCTTTTTTTATTCAATTGGATTTAATTGGATTGAAAAACTGCATTTCTTATTCTGCATTTTGAATTGAGCAGTATACACGATATACAGAAAAAGTTAATATTATTTTTATTTGAAGGTACAGAAATGTGCTTAAAATTCCTATAAACAAATAAAAATTCATTTGGATTGAAAAGACTTTATTTTAACGTTCGCGAACGTGTATTTCTAAAAATGTGAATCTTCTTTAAACCATTTCAATCCATCTAAGTAGCACAACAGCGTCTGCAAAGCTAAAAAGCGCTTTCTTAATGCTTTGCAAAGCGCTATGTGTTACTTATGCATTCTTTTACTTATTGAAATATACATTTTTTACTCTTTAATCTAATTGGGTTTTTACATTTTATTTATAAAATAATCTTTATACTGTAATAATGATAAAAGAAAAGAGAAAAATTTTTAAATTACGTGATGGACTTTTTAATGAGCATCAATACTCTCTAAAAGTGAATCAGTCTATTATATCAAAAAACAATAAATATTCGCTGATGATTTTATCAGTTATAAGTGTAACACCGAAGTCAGTAATAAAGTAATAAACAATACGTTGATTCACTTTTAAAGAGTAGAGTATTTTTACATAATTATAATTTCACAAAATGCAAGAAAAAGAATAATAGTTAGTTTCGCAATACAAATATATATATGTACTTTATTTCTCTATATCTTACATATAATAGTGCTGTGGTTGTCGTTTCGTCAGATCTGCACAATCGCGCAAATCTACTTTATTCTTCAATTTTTAATGATCTTTTATCTTTCATCGGAATTAAATCTATAATTTTCGTAATACGTTGCGCAATTGACGTCCGAGTCTCGGCGATGGTATCCAAGGAAACCGTCGTCCTAAACGAGCCGTAAATATCGGCGGTAGCAGACGGTCGTCCTCGTCGACTTCGTGCGAATCTCCGTAGGAGGGTAGATCCTCGCTCGATCCTCGTCCTAAACGTGGTGTAAATTGAGACGGTTGTCTCTTGTCGTTAGCTGAAATTTATTTTTGACAGTCATATTTAATGACGAAAATTATATGGATTATATTGAATCTCGAAATTCGCGAATCGATAAATCAATAAGTTTTGATGATGTCATTCAAAGCATCAGAATGTTAAATGAAATATCTCTTCTCTAGATAAATTTTCAAACGAAATTTTACGGGAAGATCCTGAGAAATCGGGCAAATAAGAATGTAACGCAGCTATTGGAACGTAATCAAATAATAATGTTAATGCAGAAAATTGATTGCATGTATTTCATTAAAAATGAAATGACGTTTCGATTCTTTTTAGAGTCATCATCAGCGTTAATACAATTCTTCAAAAATATGAGACATCATCCATGCATCCATGCAGCCACTAAAGAATTGAAAGATCCTGAATAAGTGAGGTGCGTGAATATTTTGTTGCAATCTTATACAATTCATTTCTGGAACGAATATAAAAAGGTACCGTATTATTGGCAAATTATAAATACTAATAAAAATGTGTGACTTACTATTTAATCTGAGAGATGTGATTACAGGAACAAATAATTATAAAAGTAAAGTCCAAGAATTCGTGCAATAATCATTATAAAAAGATCATTATAAAAAAATCATTATAAAAGATATATATATAAATAGTCAGAGTATAAGATAATACTAATTAGTCAAGTTTACGGGGAGAATTTAAAGATAAAAAAAAGGAGACTGAAATTTTGTTTGAGTAGAATTAATTAAAAAAATATTTATTAGGTTAACAACAATTATATTCTAATAGTGACAGCTTCAGCTCGCAAGAGCATTTTTATTTTTCACGATTGTTTATAACTCGAAAATTGTATATCTATATATATAATTTTATCGTAAAAAAATTTTTTTGATACTGCTCGAAGAATCTCGTTATGTGGAAGACAAATGCAAAACTTAAACATTACAGCAAAAGTTGACAATACTGTCGATTAAATGTAATTACGATGAAAGAAAAGAATTATTGAATGTACTCTTATATTAGCAGAATAATGTGCAAGTTCAAGTCATAATAATGTCTGTAGCGACGAATTACTTGAAAAGATTTCAATTAATTCTCACCGGGAATCGTGATGACTGCCCAACGCACACCGTCCAACGCATTCGCCAGAACTTCTATCTCGGGACTCACTTCCTGTTTCTCATCCGATCTGCGTCGTTTTCCTAACCGCGGTCCGAACCACATACCGCTGGTGATGTCCTGCGTGGTACGTTTCATACACTTGCCTTCGATACACGAGCCGTCGTTTGATCCGCCGTTCAAGCCCATTTCCCTTGCTTCTACGAACGCACAATTAATAAAACCAATCGAGACTTTAATGACTGCGTACGCAAAACTCGGTATTACCGTATTCACCGGAAGCGCGAGACCCCAAGCAGAGCAGCATAGCCAAGATGCAGATAGTAGTTGTGCGTCTAACGAAATTTCCGGTGACGATCATTTTGGACACGTCGTTTCTCGAGACTTCGTAGCGAAATAATGTCAGGCACGATGGTGATCCTCTGGGTTTTATATAGATGGTGGAACAGCGTTGTTGTAAAGACATCGATGGTGTTTTTCCATCTCATTGTCTTTCACCTCTTCACACCCCCGAGACCAATCACGATTGCCGGCGAGAAACGATTCATCTTTATTTCAAGTCTGACTGTCTGTCCTACATACGCAATGAGGTTCCTGGATTCGCGCGTAAATCCTGGAACAGTACACCCACGCACAGGGTGATTTCTATCCTCGTCCTCGGAAAAAAAAAACGTTGATGGCCTTCATTAATTCTTTCGTTTCAATGAATGGATGTTACATCGATTTTTTTGCTCAAAAATAGGAACATATTTTATTCTAATTTACGAATGAATTTCATTTTATCGTACACAAAATGACTATAATCTTTTGATTTTATTTTGTAGAATTTTATATATATATTTTATTAATAGAGAAAGATACGGTTTTATATAATTAATGTATATAAATCCTTTTTTTTGCTCTCTCTCTCTCTCTCTCTCTCTCTCTCTCTCATTAATAGCATTATTAATTAAAAAATACTTCCAATATTATATTGGATTATTGCAACAGATGATAATCGTAAAATGAGGCATCAAAACGTTTTAAATAATATAATTTTTGCAGAAAGGAAGATTTGGATGAAGTATCTAAAAATTTAACTAGCTACAGGTCTAAAGATAATTTTGTTGAATTATTAAAATAATTATAAAATTTAAACTAGTTGCTGGAATGTTAAAATTAAAATTTTTGTTTCATTGCTATCGTACTTGAGATTCCTATGTAAATATTATTTTTATTATTTACTGCTGATGATTCAACAAAATTATTTTCAGATCTGTAATTAGAGCTAAATTTTAGCAAAATCGTTCCCTTATATTTCTTAAATTGTATTAAAATAAATATTTTACACTCACCCAAATTCTATATTTAAACAAATTTTTTTGTGTCACAATATTATCTTTTCTATTAAAATGATTTAAATTTTATTTAAAGACATAATTAAAAAAAAAAATATATTAAATTATAATATAATTCAAGTTTCATATTTATTTCGGAGATTTACGAAATCAACTTGACGTAATTATAAATGACATGTATATATGTATACATACATATATATCTTTTTACAAATCCTGTTTTTCTCGTGTGCGTATTTTTTATACCCCACGTGGTGTAATAAATGACTGTGGCTGCCTGACATCCGATTGAACGAACGACGATTAGTCTTGAATTTAACTTGTCGATTGCCGACTTAATTCAGCGATCAATGAGTTCGCATTCTTTGCACTTTCTCTATAAAAGCATCGGATCGGTTGAGCGAACCCGGCATTATCTTAAAATCGCGTCGTGTCTTCAGAAATGTGCTGATATAAAATTCCGTATACACTTATTATGTATATCATGTTATTAATATTAATATATTATTCTTGTATAGTTTGTGCTTGTTATTGTAAGAAAACGCGCACAAATAAAAAAGTGAAACTTTGTAGTTTAGTTTAGTTTAATTACACGTCATGAATCAATGCTTTTTATAATCGGAATATATAAATTTTGAGTTAATTTACAGTTAATATACTTTGTATATTATTGTTTTGTTATGTTTTATCATTATATTTTTTATTTTTATTAATATTTATATCAATTATTTACTGTCGATGTCAATTACTTGTCTTTATTATAGTTAAATAGCGTAATAGTTTTTATACTGTTGAAATGATATTAATTGAATAGTTGAAGAAAATTGAATGATTTTTATCTAATTTATATATGCAAATTACTAATAATATTTTTTTTATGTATTTAAGATCGTCAAGATAAAAAAAAATATTTATAATTATAATCGCAATATATCCGTGTAAAGTTTTATCTAAATTTTTTAAAAGTATTCATTTTTTGTCTCTTTCTTTAATTTTATATCATTATATCTGGTAAGATTGTTGAAATATAACGTGTTGCCTTTGCAAGTCATTAAATTAGATGCAAATTAATTTCGCAATTGTGGGCGCGTCTTTTTGGGACACACATACACATATATCACACGTATGTGCAATGAGTACATCTTATTCGAGGCGCGTAATTAGGGAGAGCAACTCTACACATGGATGTGTCGTGGTTTTTCAGTGAGATCTAAGTGGTCGAGTCACACTCGTCCTATGCTGACTACGTGCACCATCATACTTTTAATACTTGTCAAAGCAAACAAACGCCCGCTTCATACTTTTTTACCGCGATTTGGTAGACATACGATATAAGAGTACTTGCATCTGTCGAGCCGAATGTACGCCACGAAAATCTTCCCACGTAACGATATTTTTTGTTAAATATCTTTCTCTTTTCTCATATTGGAAAGATCATTCCTGATTTTCGCAGTGACCAATTCAATTATACTAACAATGATTGATCTGATCTAATAAATAATTCTACATGATTTAAGAGTAATACGAATGAACATTTTATACACTCCTGTGTTTAAACAAAAAAGTATTTTGTTAAAATATTAAAATAAACGTTTGCATAATTATCATTATTGGGAACAAATCAACAAATAGATTGATATAGACGATCATGGGAGCGATAAGTCGACTTGATTGAAATATATGAAAAAGTCAGATAAATCTTCTGATGAACTATCAGGAGTGCCTCGCATCTGGTGATGTGATTACTGCGTATCCGTGAAGTTTCACGGCGCTCAGAGATCTTTGTTTCGATCTTATCAGTCTGCTCAAACCATTACTTTGAATTAGCGATTAATCATTTGCGAAAGCGCTTCTCTCTAATTTCCTAAATCGACAAAGATTAGTGCTCTTTGATTTTCCTGATGAAACAGATTGTCATTGATCTATTTTTTAATTGATTTTCATTGCACTTATCGTATATTTATTTAAATATATTATATATATATAAATATATATACACTTTATAAATACTTCTCAATATAGCGTTATGTATTATATAACGATTGTAATATTTTTAATGATGTCATTTATTATAATTCGGGATATTTATTGAGCAATTTTTTTAAACATTGATATATTCTTTTCTTCTCGCGACAAGTAAAAATACGATTCTTTTGTGCTTTTTGCGAATGGAAAAAATCGAGGGTAGGCTCGTGCTATACCGGAATAGGTGCGAAAGAGGGCGGGGTAGGTGAATCGGCAACGCTTTGTAAACTCTTGCCCTGACGAAGCCCAGAACACCTTCTGCGGTCGACGATGCACGGAGAGCAAAAGAGAAAGAGAGAGAAAGATAGATATAAACACTTCCACGGTACCGTAAGAATTTAGCTATTCTTGGTAGCCAGGAAAGGAGAAATCATTTCCTCACATGTGAAAACGAATTTCCGCGATATATATTTCTATATAAGCTGATTTCCAAACACTCATTGCATTATAAAAAAAAAAAAATCATAGTTTGCGCAAATATTTTATTAATCGGTCTGTCGCTTAAAATTAAACAACTACGAAGTGTCTTTCAACAATTTGGTACATAAATCTATAATCTTTGCGGTTTAAAGACAATTTAAAGACAATTTTTATTTATTTATTTTTTTTTTAAATAATAGAGTATCAATATTTTTATAAAAAGCTAAAACTAGCGCCTTTGTGAATAAAATTTCCAGTCATTGAACAATAATTAAGTAACGAAATTGTATTGTTTGCTCTACTTCAAGCGGGCTTTATCTTACTGACATTTCAATTTGAACTACAATTATATTATGAAAGGAGCGATTTTGTTCAAAGTACATAAAAATTTAGCTAAATACAGACCTGAAAATAATTTTGTGTCAGATCATCAAAATAATTTGATACATATCCTTAAGCATGATGGGCAATGTTGTAAAAAGTTTTGATATTTTAGCAATAGGGCTTGAGCATTTTACATAATTATTTTTATGTCTTCTTCAATATCTCTATAAATTGTCTCTAACAAAATTATTTTTAAATTTATACTTAACTAAATTTTTAAATACTTTGGCAAAACCATTCTATTTACCTAAATAGTGACGAACTTCGTACGCTACTGTGAAGTCGAGCGTAATAATTTAACAGAAGTATTCGCAAATAATTCCTACTATGAAATTGAGCGTACAAAGAATTGTTTTCGAGATAGAATGCTTGACAAGGAACGCCGACGTCGGAGGCTAAGGGTTAACACTCTGACACGTCGAACATGCAAGAAAGAGAAAGAGAGACAGAGATACCCGAATATTTACTGCGGTATTTTTTTACAACAGACTGTTCTGTCTTCAGATCTGAATATTAATTTCGATTTTATCAAATCAGAATTTAATTGATTAAAGTCTTACATATAATATTAAGTAATAATAAGTCTAATTAATCCTCCTTAACGCGCCATCTTCAAATGTAATTCATAATTTATTGGAAAAATTCTTAAAAATGTTCACTTTACATCAGTTTTATATCAATAAAGATAATATTAACTCTGATAAATTGTAATATAATTTGATTAATACAACTGTGATAATTCAGGCAGTATAAGATAAATATCTCAATAACTGAATGTGTCCAATCCAATGATTAAAGAAATCAACAGTATATTTGTAATTATTTAAGATATTTGTCATAACAGCAAGAGAATGACATACTAAAAGAAGAATAGAATTAAATAAAGAATTTCTTAAGACTTAAAAGAAAAAGTGAAATATTTTGTATCAAAATAAGAACATATAAGATTGCAAATTATTGCGAAAAAAAAATTTATTTCAAGTTTTGTAGTCATATATCTTCCTACTCATTTTGAACAAGACATGTGTCTATATCTTTAATTTTTTTTAAAAATACTATATTTATTTAAATGTAGTGTGTATTTTATAATTGCAAGAAACTGAAAATTATATTTAAAAAATTTGTTTTATTACAGCTTCAGTTACTAATATAATTGACATGTATCAATGAAATTTTACTTAAATATTTTTTTTTTTTTTTAAATTTATATAAAAGTATTTTTCAGTTACTGACGAAATAAAATTTTATGTAAATACTAATTCTTTTTGTAATGCCATTAATTAACAATCAATAACGAGAATTAATTACACTTCTTTATTAGTTCAGTCATTGAGACATTTATTTTACATTGCTGAAGCTTTCAATTTGTTACTAGAGCACCGTGTTTAATAGTTGGTAAAAAGAATTGTAGGATCGAATAACAAAATACGAGGGTTCGTTAGCGTTAGAAGAGCCGGTTGAAATATTTACGACGAAGCAACAGCAAGGCTCAATTATTAACATTCTCGAAGTCTCACGGACGTGCACGCTCGCATATGATATAATGCCACTCATTTTGATAAACAAACGGCTCGTCAATCGCCTTGGTAATATCGATCCCGAAGTTTGTGATCACTCGCGTACAATACACAAAACCGACAATGTTGTCTTCGATTGGGTCATCGAATCGTTGTTTAGGTACGATGGACATTGATAGACCGATGCTATCAAAGACAAATATTTAGTCTCAGACTAAATTAAAGTTCTTGATATCAAAAATTATTTATGCTAATTTAACATTTAGTTCACTGAACGGATAACCGTAAAATGATATATAATTCCAAAATTTTTGGGGTAGTAAATTCGGTGATAATTAAATTAAATAATTAAATATTTGAATTAATTAAATATGGAAATATATTGTACGCGAAGTTACTTTATAAACGAAGAATATTTAAGAATATATAATTGTTAGCAAAAAGACGTGCTTTAAAGTGATAGTATAATTTTTCTATAGAACAGTTTTTTTCTTGAAAATTGAATAAATTATAAAAATTTTTATTTTTTTATGCGATATGGCGCAAGTAATCGAATACAACGGTAATAAATTTAAAGATTTTGGCAAGTGAGCGAAATTAATTAAACTGGGACAATATATAGATGTTATCTACCATCGTGCTGTAGAGATAAATGGATATACTAATAGTTTTTCCTGGGGATGTATTAGCTACATGTAAAGTATCAGACACGTTATATGGGATCCAATACTGGCGCCAGGGTAGCCTCGAAATTCGAAACCAAACGCTCTGCACAATGAGTTCTTCGTCTATAATAGGTCAGTTGAGTAGAAGAAAAAGGTAGAGAAGGAGAACTTCTCACGACTTCTTCTTTTGAGAAGTGCGGAGTAATGTTATTATATGTATTTTATATACACACATACACACACACACAGAGAAGTGGAGTAGTAACTCTGTCCATCTATGCATAATATCTTCGTTATTTTTAGAGATATAAAATGTTATATAATAAATAGAGAGTCGAAAGTTTCGAGCAGTCTTCATTTTCATGAATATTTTTAATTTTCAAAACTTTTATTTAATACTCATTTATATTTGTATATGTATTATTATTTTCACACATGTATAGATTCTTTATCTGAGAAAATAATTTATTAGAAAGATAAAAAATAAAATATTACATTTTATTATGGTACATTTATTGCTGGTGACATTTTATACATTTCGATAACTTTATACAAAACTTTACAAAGGTTCTTAATTCTAATTAATAATATGTTATTCAATCCAAAATCGTAATCTTAATTATAACTTAAATCGTTATTATTAACTTACGAAAAAAGATTCATCGACAAAATAATATTCTTTGGCTCCAAGTATGAATACCAATTGTTATAAAAGGAACAAAACTGTATGTACAGTACACAACAATCATAAAACACATATTATATACAAAATAATTTCATCCTTTTTACATCGATAATCTTTTTCTAAGCGCGACTTCTCAACATTTTTCTCGAAGTTTAGGACATTTTTTTTATAAAACAGCTTATCAACGAAATTATATATTAAATTTTGAATTTGTTTATAATTCTACCAAACAAAATGATTGAAAGATGCATCGTTAAATCGCGGACCATACTTTCTTTCCGACGCGACGGTAAATAATAATGTCACGTACAAAAAGGAACGATCGTTTCGAGCAATATTTTGTGAAATATCGCGGATATGTTTTGACAGTGATGTCTCTGGTGTATTTTATTGCATTTGGTTGGTCGGTGATTCTTGCTTCAATTCAAGGGCCCACATGTGCTGGGGCCAACCCGTCCGTCCTTTGCTCTTCGTCGGTTCTTCATGGCTGAGATTCGAGACAGATTGCAAACACGATTCATTCTGTGAAGAAATAAAAGTACTCGATGACATATGTCCCCATCAAAAATTAATCTTGTCTGTGTAACTAATGTAACTCTAAAATCTGAATGCTTTTTTTTATTTCGTCTTTAATTTAATAGACGTAAAACCTTCAGATATGGAGAATTGTCTGACAAATTTATTTAAGAGACGAAGAGTGTGGGTCACGAGTAAGAGTTATTAGTGATCTTTATTAGAGGGAAAATTCTACGTGGGCGGTAATCCCACGATAGCAGAAAATGAAGAAAGCCACAAAATACAGGTTTAAAGAAAGTAAATTATTTCCGAACTTTAGAATTAGAAGAGAATTAGACGGAAAATTGACTCAAATTTTCTTTGTTTTCCTGTAATAATACTTTCTAATTCTCTAAAGACAATGACCTTTCGACGGAAACTCTAAGATCTATTATTAGAATAAAACTGAATCCGAATAATGTTTTAATGTTTTATACAAAGAATTTTTGAAGTAAAGTAATTACTGTAATCAGTTGTATTTGTAAATAAGATCATTAATTGCAACAGCTTTTTATGGTTTGTTTGGATTGAATCGTTTCTTAATTGTGTTGTGTTTGCCATATCAATTAATTTGTTGAGCAAAAGCAAATTTCAACAAAATTATTTTTTCGATATGATCTTTAATTTTATCAGGATTTATATGAAATACAGTAAGATTATATGATATTGATATTTTTTAACCGTGATTTACATCGTGATGGCTTTAAAGATCGAATTCTCAGGCCGATGTACGAATGTAATTATAGAGGTGAATGTTTATGTTGGAGCACGATGCTTATAAAACCGTTTTGAGTGATTTAAGAAAATCTGTCTACAAGACATGAAATAATTTATTCTGAAGATCTTTCAAACCCGCGATCAAAAGCCATAAGCAACCTCGAGTAGCTCTCGACATTCTTCAGAGCTTTTCCGAAGAATAAAAAATCTCAAAAATGAAAATGAACGAAGAACAAGAAGCAGAAAAAGCGAAGCTAGATAAACAGAAATATGTTAGCATTGTCTTGTTAGTATATGTTTCTAATAAGAACAATTAATGTTAAAAGTTGCTATTAAGCGTAAAAATTTGCTTTTTATTTTGCTATTTTCATATAAAATTATCAATTAATTTACGTGGCTATTATTTAAAAAATAATTATCATCAATTTATGAACTTTATTTTTCATTCTTTTAAATGTAAACATTCCGCGAAATCTTTCTTTTTTTAAATTTATTCTGCTTTTTTAGATAGCAGAATAATATCTCTCTCTCTCTCTCTCTCTCTCTCCCTCTCCCTCCCCCTCTCTATAATCTTCATTTTTTATTTTATTATAAATAAGTTATACAGACTCTATTCTATGTATACCATAACATTATATCAATAAATCTCATGAAATTACAGCTACAATTGTATAATGTAATTGTATAATTAATAATAATTTTTAATAGTAGTAATATATTTATCAATTCCCTTAGAATTACAATTATTTTACATTACAACAATATTAGTCAGACAAAGAAAAGAATTAAAAAAACATAAAATTTTAAATTATCCTAATTTAATTTACTCTATCACTTTTTAAATTGTACACGGACACATATGCCCTATCTCATAATACATTATATTTAACCTGTTTGAACTTCTGCTTCTTTTATCTCATGTTTTATTTTCATATTTTCATTCATGAAAGAACAATTTTTGATGAAATATCTAAAAATTTAGGTAATGTTATAGATACAGATTTGAAAATAATTTTGTTGGACGGTTAAATTAATTATGTACGAAACTCAAGCATGATGAGTAATATTGCAAGAAGTGATAGTTTAGCAATTAGCTTGAGCATTCTACATAATTATTTTAAAAGTCCAACAAAATTATTTTTAAATTTGCATTTAGCTAAATTATTAGATACTCGAGTAAAACCGTTCTTTTTATATACGCATTCTCGCAATGCATCTCTCATCCCTCCTCTTGTTTTCCTTCAATTAACCCTTTCCCAACACTGCATAATAAGTAATAATTATGAAATTAGTTATTTACTTGATTAGGTTGAGTCGCTTTATTCCTTCTACCACTCGAAAGGATCTCCGCGCGAAAGGTCTGAGGTTCTTCTCCTTCATCACTTTCCAATACTGCCATCAAATATCCAATGTAGGATGCGGCTAATCTTAAAGTTTTAATCTTTGATAATTTTGTATCCGAGGGCACATTAGGAATGCATTCCCTGAGATCAGAAAAAGCATTATTGATGGACTGAGTTCTTCGTCTCTCCTTCTTGTTCGCAGTGTTTCGTCTCTTCGGCCTGGGTGCAACACCACTCTCGCGAACATCCTGATGAAGATGCTGAAGAGTACCGCCGACAACCTGCTGGCTTATCTGAGCGCTCACAAACTCATGCTCACGTCGATGACTAGGTTGATGCTGATGATGATGGTGATGATGTGAATGATGGTGATGATGGTGGAGTGACGTTTCCTGTTGCCCTTGAAGGTATGGTAAATTAGTGTAATGCTGACCGGCCGAAGGATGCACGTATTGCTGTAGAGGTGAGTAACTTGATTCTTGAACGCCAATTTCTTCAATAAGGGGTGGTGTTGATGCGGTAGGACTGCCGGCCCCTGAACTACCGCCCGAAATACCGGAATCCGCGCCTCCCCAGTATTGACTGTCAGTATCGGGAACTGAGCCAAGAGGCCCTGTGTAAAAATTGGATGCATATCGCATTTTTATGTGATCTATAGATGCGTTGGTGAAATTGCATCTTAAATAATTCTTATGAAAATTCGTGTAACAATAATATCTTATATAGATAGAGAAAACGATTTTGTTATAGAAAAATTTAATCAGATCTGAAAATAATTTTGTTGATCATCGATATAATGAAATATAGTAAAATGTTTAAATTGATTATTATAATGTCAAACTATTTTGCAGTATTATTCATGTTTGAAATTTCCACGTTATTATTTTGATGGTTCAACAAAATTATTTCCAGATTTAGCTAAATTTTTAGATACTTTAATAAAATCGTTGTGTACGATTTTTTATAAAAATTTTTTTTTGTTAAATAATTTTGCGGAACTCGAAGTATAATTCTCAGAAATCTTTGAGTTCTAGGAATATAATAAAATATAAGGATATTAAATATAAGGATATTTAAAAAATATGTGATTTCTCTAGTTTACACAATAGATTCTGTGTTAAAGAATTTAGTAACACTTTTGAATAATTTAATATATTCAATGACATTTTTTTAAATAATTAAAATATATGAAATTTAAATTTAATTCTTTGAGATATTTTGCAATTGTTGGATTTTCTTATTATTTTATGAAAAAATGATATTATTATAGTAGCATCACAATTTAAAATATAATAAATCTTTGCTCTTGTTTATATTAGGTGTTGGAATTAATTCGTAGCGTTTTACAAGTGATGGGAAGTACTTTCATTAATGTATTTTTTAATGCTCATGTGAAATAAATAACATTCTTTCATTAAAAAACGCTACGAATTAATTCCAACACCTAATAATAATTATATATCTATGTGTGTTTTCGTAATACTTTTTGTCAATACATTATAAAAGTAAGTCGAAAATGATTTAAAAAAATTTTTATTAATTATTTGCATAATAGTTTTTTAAAATGAAATACTTATGCAAAACGTTGCGTTAATGACAGATATTGAATTATTAAACAAATCATATGCATAAGATACTTTTAAGACAAAAATATATTGCATAAAAACACTCTTATATAATATTTATTCATAAACTTTTGCATTTTGAAATTAATTATTCTTTTATTAAATGCTATTACATTTACATGTATTATGCTGTTTGATAGTATTACTGCTTTTTTCGTATGTCACCAGTTGACTATAATGATAGGTATTGCTTGAATATGAATTAATAATAAGATACGAATTAATGATAAGAAATGCAAAAATAACGTCAACCTCCGCAAACAGGAAAATCAAGTTTTATCTTCATGGAATTTTTCCATTCTTTAACTTACATAAATAGATTATCTCATTAGGTACGTTAACATTATTATGCATAACAAATAATAAAATACGATGCAATGGATAGAATGATAAGCATTAGTACTAAGAAAGTATGACGACATATTACAGCGAATCTAAAACCTAAATTTCTAAATTTAACTCGCACGCAAAGTTAATGAAAAGTTTAAATAATTTGTAGTTTGAGAAGTTCTTTACTCTAATATAAGACGCGTTTCCTTACATTTGTACATTTTCTTACTAAATTTTTATATTTTACATCTAATTTTTCTATGTTTATAAAACAAAATAGAAAAATTAGATGTATCTATTTAAATTTTTCTATTTTAGGAGTCATGCTTAAGAAAAACTTGAAATTACTATTTATTAGTTTTGAGAAAAATCGTAAAAGAATGCACTTTACTTTTCAATTCAAATTGATCTTTTAGATATAACTAATTTTATTTAAAAAAATAAGAACGAATGTATGCACTCACCGTAGGGAAGTTGAGTGACATAATTATATGGTTGATGCCATTGCGGATAATACTCTGTTTGTGCCTCGTATCCGCTAAGCATGTTGTCCGATATTATCACCGTCAGGTTCTTTTAATAATTTATCACAACTTATACTAATTTCACAAAACGTTCACTTCGAATTCTAAACTTAAACTCGTCTCTCGATCAATTATTATATATTTTATTTTAAAGCTTAATTATTTTGTTATGATGGGATTACTATATCTTGCTATATTTTTCAATCTTTGTAACTTGTCAACGTTACAAAGCTGTCGTCTAATTGTTATGTTTTATCATTTCTGTTCATTATATCTTCTTATACTTTTCAAGTATGAAAATCTCCAACTCGAACTTCATTTGAACGGAATGAAATGTACCGCTGCGATTCGATTATTTTGTATTATTTCACACAGATTATTTTATCTTTTGATGATGGTCTTTTGATTTGGGCACTTGATCTCTCGTTCCACGAAAATTATCGTTGATGTATATGTCCTATTATTTCCTTATCTTTCGTTATCAATTTTTCCCTCTTTGCAGGACACCTTTTCTTCAATTTCCATCCGAATATTGTGTTGCGAGGCTTTCTGCGCAAACCCGACGTAAACTGGAGTCGCTATATTTGCGCTCGGTCTCGTTGTCGAAAAGCGCGATGCAGTTCCGGATGTGCAGTCAAAGGGATACTGAGAAAACCGAATTCGGTGCGGTACCGATCTGCTGCCCCCCTTGCATATGATGCGTGGTCTCCCCGGTTGTTTCGTCGCTGTCGGTGGTAGTAGCCACAAGTCCGGGTGGGTGTACCCGTAGAGACCTGTCGTGATCCGACCCCGTCAAAACGGGCGGAGCTCGGTTTGGTCTACGCCCCTGAGAGGAACCCAGGATTCAATTAGTAAATTGAAGGAGCTCGCCGTCGACGAACGGCGAAGTGGGGTATGATTTAGGGTATGACGTTCCTTGGTAAAGGCATCCTCCCTCTGCCACCGCCGCCCGCGCCGCCGACACGATCCGCGACGTATCGCCATCGTCGTCGTGCTCGTCTCTTTTTGCCAATCAACTCCAACGAACGCGAATGCTCCGACTGCCGGTTCTTCTATGTAATAATATTAGCCGCGAGATATCGGTGCGATATAGTGTGAAGCTGCGACGCAAATTAGACGACACTCACGTGGTGCAAAGAAAAGAGAGGAAAATTCCCTCGAAAGAAAACGGAAAATATTGTCAGATATCTTTCTACCTTGTGGTGTGGACATCTTTTGAATTTAATATTTTTCGTAATTAAATGTTTTTTAGGAGAACCTTGATGATTAAGGGAGAGAGAGAGAATTTTTTTTCTACATCAAAAAAAGAAACATTTTTTATTGTAGTGACAACTATACAAATTTTATTGTACATACAATATGCAGAATTAATGTACATAGTTGAATAAACTATTTTGTAGTTATTGCAATTAAAGCTAAATAATTACGAGAATTAATTATTATTAGTATATAGTTATTCGGTTCTTTAATGCAATAATTATATGAAATAGTTTATTCTATGTATAATACATTAATTCGACATATAAAACTTATATTGGGTAAAGTTGTGGAAATCGTATCGCTTCTAAAAAAATCACATTATCTCGCTTAAAAATTCAATTATTGTATTTACGTACTTTCTTATGGGTTACTTAAGAACTACATGGTACTACAATGCTGCTGTGTTACATTCGTGGCATGAAGCGCAATAGGAGTGTTGTTATTTACACAAATAAAAAAATCGTGATAGTATTTAGCTTTTTAACATAGTATTTTTAATATAGCAGAATATAAGTTAAAAATTCTTGATTATTTGTTATGATTAGAATATTATAATATTAAAATTAAATTAATAGGGTTAAAGTTTGCTTTACATTTTTGTTTATAGGTTAAATAAATAAAAATTTACAAAATGCTCTAGTTTTCTAAATCGCACCATAATTTAACCTTCTAAATCGCACGTTATCTAATATTTTTACATTTTCTACATTTTTATTTCATTTATTATTATTTAAAAATGTATATTATAAACCAACAAAGTGTTTATTTTATCTTACATAGAAATTCCTTAAATTAAATTCTTAAATTACTTCCTGAAACTATACGTGTGTAATTGATAAACATTTTTTATAGTTTTTTATTTATTCTAATCTCTTTGGATTAACTTATATCCATTAATTTTGTATTGTTTTAAAACATTAGAATATGAACATACAATTTTTAATTTTTTTTTCTGAAAGAAAAGACTCACGATATTCTGTTTTCATTTACAGTGTTTTAAAAATTCGATTAATATTGTCATGATGTTTTCATATCTATTTGTACCTAATATGTAAATTTTGACAGGCGTTAAATGTTGTTTAATAATTACATCGGATCTTCGTGTAATAAGTCAAAAAAATGAAATGGTGTATCAACCTACTTTTACGACACGCTTCCTTCTCCAGATGACGGAGCGACACGAACAAACATATAATAGCTGCCAGTGTATATATCGACTCTTTGAGAAAAAAAAGCTTCCCTTCGTTTTCTCTCGTGTTAAAAACGAAACACCGGCAACATCCGAGGTCAAAGGGACTTTGTCGGGAAAACGGTAGCGCGATGAAATCTCGCGGGACTTTCCTTCATCCCTTACAACCTGTTTGCATAAATAAGTCGACACTTGTTCCTTTTCATTCCACTTTTTTTAACAACAAGACAAAATTGAATGGACGATAGTTTACAATTAACTTTTTTTTATTTTTTAAATACATTATTTAGTAAAAAGAATACACAAAAATGAATTATTTGCTCTATCACATCACAATTTTAAGAAATTTAATTGAAAAAAGGGCTTTAGCATTATAACCATGATATACTGTACTGACGTATTGAAAATGTTTTATTACACTCAAGATTTTTTGTCTGAGTAGCTGAATAGCATTTGTAGACTCAACGAATATTTGTTAGTCTTCAAAGATACTCGTTCATATTTTTTAATCGTACAATAAGAAATTAAATTCGAAAACTGTTGTTTTTTTTATTGCTGTTTTATAAACTATACGCGAAGTTTTTTTTTACTATTCGTAAGATTTTCACGAAGAGTACGGTCAAGAGTGATTCAGATTTCGGAAGAATCTTTTAAAGAACAGTAACATTAAAAATGATTCGATAGGAGTCGAAACATTTGTTTTGTTAAATTAAATTTATCATTATTCACTATTATATAATACATTAAATATTTAAGAATATTCAATGTATAATAGTGAATAACGATAAATTTAATTATAAGTTGAACAGTTAAGATCCTGTTTTTTTGCTCGTAACTTTTATCCTTTTATATTTTAATTTTTAATTATTTGAACCTAATTATTTAATACTTGGTTGAACATAAATAATGAACAATTATCACAACTTTTCTTATTCTTGAAAAATTACAAGAGATAGTGGCCCGTATTCTCAGAATGCATTTTTATCAATAAATGCGCATTTTTATTTTTGAAATTCTATAATGTGTATAATGTAAACTCTATGCTGAATACATTAACATCCTTATAAGTGCGTTCTGAATACGGACCAATATATGTTTTGTACCTATTTCATATTTGTATGGTACGTATAAGATTGAACCAATTTATAACGAACGATTAGGAAAAGTGAATGCATTATCCGTGATAAGGACGAGCGTGTCTGGTTTTATTTCCGAGAGAAACCAGACGCTAATGTGTAATAGCCACATAATTATTTCTAGTTATCTAGTCGTAAATTAGATTTGTCAAATTTATTAAGTAGGGAAAAAGTATAATGAAATATTATAATGAATATTATAATGAAAAAATAAATATTAATTGATCTTATAAAAATTTTTTATAAAATTACACTCAACAATCTACGAATTTTCTTTCTCAAAATTGATCGTAGGATCAATGATTTTATAAAAATAAAAAAAAAAATAAGTACAAATAACTTTTGTGATATATATTTTCGTAATATCTAATATTACATAAAAATCTAATTCTAATTTTACATTTAATTTATTTGATTTTGTTTGTATTTTAAATTGTTTGATACTAACTGTATTTAATATCAATTACGAAATAAGAAAAAACATTTAAACGATATAGACGTCAATCTTTATCTCATATGCTGTAAATTATACATTGTCGTCAGTGTCAGCTAAAAATAAGAAAGGATTGTTATTGTTTTCCGAAATTTTTTTCAGTCTCTCGTAGTAGATATCAGTGAAAGTGATTGGTCGAGTGGTCGGCTGCCAGTCCGTCGGCAACTGCAGCAGAAGCTTCTTGACAGAGCCAGTGGTAGTGGTTCACTGTCAAAGGGAAATGCCGCGATTAAAGAAGCACTTATAGGACGACTAATTTTTTTCTTTGATGCCAGGCGACCGTGATTGCCTTTCTCGTGAACCATTTTTACACAAGATAGATATCTTCAAGGAGCGATGATTATCTGCCATCGTTGTGTCCGAATTAATTGTTTAGTATCGAAGTTAAAAGACACTTTTATATATTTTCATTGCAATAGTAAATATGTGTTTGATTCTGTGTTTCGAATAAATCCAAAGTACAATTATTTATTGTATAATAAAAATATATATAATTTTATATATATATATTTTAATAAAATATTTTTAAAAAATCACAGCTGATTAACGGAAGAATTCTTTGACTGGAAAAAATCCAGAGTTTATTAAATGAAAAGAACACGATGAAGAACTAATAGGGGCAGTAATTATATTATAATATGCAAGCATGTGTACTAGTTATTGCATAATTTAGTTAAAGGACATATTTTTTAATTTATATGACATCATTCTATATAAATTTTATTTAGATTTTAACTTACAAAATTTCAAGAAGAAAAAATTTGTAACTTAGCACAAATACTTTTTGTGTTAAGTCAATATATTTACTATTATATAATAATATTTTATGAAATAAAATTGTTATATATAATCTAAGACAAGATTTAAAAGCTCCGTCGATCTTCAAATTTATTTATTATTAATGTAATTAGCAAAATCGAACGTAAGGATAATATCGATATATCCTAAATTTTCTCCTCCTCTTGTGAGTTTTGTTTAGCCAACAGACAACTGTTTACCAAGGATTGGACGGACGTAGACCAACCAGAGATCCTCTTAGTGCTGTTATTCGATGTGAGATGTGCGCAGGATTCGGTAGTTGGAAAGAAGGAAGAAAGCGAGTAGCGGATAACATGCGATAATAAGGGTCTTCCTTAGGTCTGGCAACTTCTCGCGATATCTATATTAAATAATAATTGTGATAGTGTACTAGCATAGATAAGTATACAGGGATCTGGCACGTAGGGTGGATCGCTTCATCCTGCTCTTCTTCCTCCCTCTCCGGTTCTTCTTTGACTTCCGGCGTCGTTCGTTTCTACTCCCTGTAATGTTTAACATTGCTGTCGTTTTATGACAAATTTGAAATTTAGGCTGGATTGTTCCACCTTTCGATAAACTTCAACTCTCTTTTTAACTCTCTTATGCTCTTACTCTTTTGTTTATTCATATTAGATAAATTATCACATAATTCATCTCTGAAAGGATGACATAAAAGCACCATCCTTCTAGGAACCGAGGTTAAAATTAATTTTATATTTATGCGAGTGTTGTCAGGTGCATTTCTGTCAATGGCACTCTGAAGTAGTGCTTTTGGAGCATAAAAATAAAATCTTGACGCTTCGATGGAAAAATGGTATTTTTCGATGGTAGCCAATATTTTTTTATTTTTCATTTATCTGAAAGGGATGTCAAGTGGCATCTTAAAGAGGTACCAAGAAATACAGGATGCAAAAGTGTAAATTTGCCACTGATGTAGTATATAAATTCACGCCGAATTATTTAATCACTAAAGATCCAGCTTCGACTTATTGTTTAATTAATATACTTATCATGATAATTTTTGACGTTCTTTATGTGTAAAGTCAAACTCTGTTCGCCAATTTGCATTTCTTAGTGTAAATAATTACATACACACACACACACACACACACACACACACAAACACACACACACACACGCATAAATATATCTACTATAATTACATAATTGATTTTGAGGATCCTTGTGTACGGTGCCTCAGACGTAAAAATCAAGGGTGAGATCTACCCTTGAGTATCTGTTTCTCGACTCCACGGGGGTATAAAGGCGGCTGACGACAGAGTGCAGGAATACAGCGGTTGATGCCGGTCGCTTTTGCGATGGTGCGACGCAATCCAGAACACCTTCTAATCGCCTCTAATCGCTTCTACCCCGCGCTGTGGGAAACCACAAGACACCCGGTATGACTATTACTCGTGAATGCACTCGAGCTCTTTTCGGTTCAACCGATAAACACTCGAAGTTTTGGTTGATGCGACCGAATCGAATGTTACCCGGATTCCTTTTAATTTTTGGAAAAATCTTTCTGATGTTTGAAAAATATATTTTTTGACTCTTAGAATTTAATTTAAAATTTAATATAATTAATATAATAATTTCTAATGTTTTGCAAAAGTATATTTATTACTATTGTAACATTTTCGCAATTAAATGTTTTAATTTATTAATAAGGTTAATAAAATTTATAATTTTAATATGTATAAAAGTTTTTGATGTGTAAAGTATTAAAAATATTTATGACTTTTATTTTTACTATTTTTTTATTAAAATACATATTATATAAACGTATTATATATATATACATAAAAATTCTAGTACTAAGCCATAAGAAAATTTTAATATTTTTAAAATAATTTTTAATTTAAAGTTATATCTGTATATTATTATAATATAAAATTATTATATTTGAAAAATATTTAACAAGTTTTTTGAAACATTTTTTGCAATTTTTCAAATTTAGGAGCTGAACTCAATACTGTTAAATTTTATTTGAATTAATATCTTAATTGATTTACTGTTTATCAATTTCTTTATTTTTTCACTTTTTTTTTTATTTTTGTAAAATGCATATATACAATATGGCGAAATATATCTTCTAAATGTTGTTTAGAAGAAGAATACACAAAGGACGCGTGCCAGTCTCGTGGCGCAGGGATTTCCGGGCCGTGCATTGAACGTCGACACATTCACTAATTATTATTTCCGTCGTTAAATAGGCCATTTCTTTCGGAAAAGAGCAGTGAGACGTAAACAAGGAGGTAAAGTCATGGTGTTCTGTGCTGTATCCTTGCACAGCTAGCAGAATTTATTTATTTTCCCATCGATGACACGTGGTTCCTCTTTCCGTTTATCTCTCTTTTTCTTTCTCAGCATCGCACCTCATATCGAATCACTTTTTCGTATTTCGAAAGAAACGAAAGAATATTATAATCTGTTTTGTAAGAAAATGACAAGTACTTTTCTTTACAAAATTAAGATTATAAATTTCGATATTATATAATCAGTTATTCATATAATAATTACAATATTCATACCGCATTGTCTATAATTTCAGATCTTGCAGTGAAACTTCAACATAGAGTTTTAATAGAATTTACTCAGGGAAATTATCAAACTGTTGTTACAAAAAGAAACAATGAAAGTATAACGACACAGTAACTTTTCCATTCTTTGAATTTATACATTTATCTTGCATACAATCTGATAATTGCCCAAAAACATCTTCAACTTTTGTTTAGACGAAGACGACTTATTATTATGAGCGTGGGTGATTTCGACAGAAATTAATTTCATCATATTTCATCTTGACATGGTAACATGATACAAGTTCGACCTTTGAGCAAAACTTTCTCGACTGCAAAAGGTCGGATTAAAAAATTAATAATCTCTTAGTGATTAGCGAAAGAATCAAACGACGGCGAACGAGGTTTTCGGTGGAAAAAGGAGAGACGAAGCGGAAAAGAGACAGAGGCGACGAAGCGGGAGTAGATAGAAAATGAGAGAGAAAGAGTGAGTGAGAGGAAAAGAGAAATCCAGAGGGGCCATGTGGCGTTTCAGGAGATATCAAATCATACTACGTGTACGCCATGCCGCCCCCTAAATATAGTTTATTGCGTTACCGAGTATTAATGGAGCTTCTATAGAAACGACAAAGACGGCCCCCAAACGTGAACGTAACTCTTCCGACTCAGGAAACCGAAAATAGTGATCTTCGTCTACCGCATGAGGGTAATTTAAAACCTAAAGTTATTTGGTAAAAACAATAAGATTGGAAATAAGACCGTTTATGTTAAACACATTACTTTAAATACGAAACGCCACTACGGTCTGAATGTTAACATGTTGAACTATTATATATATATATATATATTCATTTAAATGAATTAATTTCAGAAATGATAATTGCGTGCCGATATGGTTATCAGACTTTCAACGCAATTAAATAATTTGGGGAATTTGGGGGGATTATTAATATTTCAGATGAAAATCTTCTTCCTCAAATTTAATCTTAAAAAACTGTAATTATCATTTCTGAAATTAATTCATTTGTAATAGTTCAACACGTTAACATTCAGATCGTAGTGATGCTTCGTATTTAAAGTATTTGATAAAAGTTGTATAGAAGCATACAGGTAATAATTCCGCTAATAATTATTACGCACTGCAGCAAATATGGCATGCAATAATTAATGTAATATTTACGTCAACATTTTCAAGTTAATTGTTATATTTTTCTTAATCAAATATAGGATTACATGACATACTGTATAAATTAAAGAGGTACGTTTCTGATACAAATTGAAGTAGAAAATACGATATTATATATTGAAATTTTAAAGAGCAAGATATTTAGGATTGCGTTCTCCCCAATATTCCCTAATTAATAATGTGGCAACAATTAATAATAATTAAACTATTTGATTTAATTGTAAGATTACTTCAAAAGAAAAGGAAATTATTTGAATAAGTTTTAAAGGAACGGTATTAGAAAGTAGCGATTTTTCATTTTCCTCGTGGAAGAGACACAGAGATATTGACACAGCTATTCGTCAAAACAAAGCTAATTTATTGTTTATAATAACGAGGAACGAAACTAATACTTGTTATCTAGTTTACATGCCTACGAAATTGTGTGACGAAGTGAGTTTGAATACGCTTGTGTGTAGTCCTTCATCAGCAGACAGTACCTCCTCTTATTGTATTTTCTCTGACAAAAATTGTATAGTGACTTTTTGTAAATCTACCTGATATTTTTCCTGATATTTAGTTTCCTTCAAGAAATGAGAAGGCGTGATCTCGAAACATTATAATTAAATAATGATTGCGCGATCGTAGATATTATTAGCAGCATGGTGGATTGTGGAAGAATTCCAGGTGCGCACGTATTCGAGGCATTTCGTATGTTTTGCGCACAAATAGATGCGGCCATTTTTAACATTTGCATCGCGATAACTTTGAAGTGATATATCATACTCATTCTTTAACAATATCTATTAAAAAATGAATACGCATCATGCATTAATATGTTTCATATTCAATTTTTATTATTGCACAAGATAAAATTAAATTTATTATATTATTGTAAGTGACGTACTAGTAATGTTTTACGTCATTTTTACAATGCTTGGGTCTTATCTTGAACATTTTTGTGAACTTTTTTTCCTTTCAATCTTATGCAAAAATAAAGGTCAAAAGTTCAGCCTGTATATATTTTTTCTGATGTTCAGGATCAAATCCTGACTGTACTATTATAGACCTAAGTGGCTTTATCTGTCTTTTTCCCAAGCTTGTGTTATTTACACTCGCAAAAAGTCAATTCCTGTCACGACCCGTTACCGATACATCGTCGGAGGATCGAATTAAAATTTAAAAACTCTCATGCTGTCAACGTGTAGGTTTTTATATTTGCCAACTGAGAAGTAATTGCGACAGCGGAATAAGCGACATATAATATGAGAGAAATTAACTTTCCATAATTTTAAGAAAAACTGTATTTTCTAAAATATTGTATAATCTAAATAAAAACTATACTTTCCAATGTACATATTAAATTTTAATTTGACTAATTTTAAAATTTAACAATCCAGTCTTTGTCATTTTATAATAATTAATTAATTTCACAAAATTAAAAGAATAGTCTTGATTTGCTGTTTCGATAATTGTGTGTGAATCGTCATTTATCAGATTATACAAAACAATTATTTGTATCGCGGCTTTAAAAAACAACGAAGATGGACATAATCGAAGAAGACACGACGAATAAAGAAATATTCAGTTCCGCCCTCGTTTCGTATTACTCGAGATCACTGTACCAGTGGGCGTCGATCACTCATATCCCTTACATGTAATTTGATATCTATATTTTTTAGCCAATATACGCAAAGTCTTTTTTTGACTGAAATTTTATTCGTTTTTGTACTTCTCTATGCTCTATACAATTTTCTGGAGAAAAAAAGTTTTTTTTATTCATATTAATAAATTATAATAAGTCTTCCTTTATTTAATAACTTTATTTTGAAGTGTCTTTGAAATAGTAACCTGGAATTTTAGATTTATTGCATTTGATATTTTAATTGTATTATAATTATATTTTATTCTCTCTCTCTCTCTCTCTCTCTCTCTCTCTCTCTCTCTGTTATTTTGATTTAAATATTTTTTATTATATCATTTACATTAATTTGTGTAAAATATAAAATTTTTTTGTAGTATTGTCTTATCCTTATTAAGAAATTTACATAAATTTTCTGGATGAGTTTAATGATAATTGCGTTTCCATGTTAAAAAATTCACATCGTCTTAGTAGTATACTTACTCTAATAAGAAATAGAATTAAACAAAAGATTAGATAAATTTTATATAAATAAAATATTATTTTATTTAATTATTTTAAAGGAAGTAGAAAGTATAAATAAATATTATAATTTAAATTTGTATAGTTTATTTTAATTAATTTAGATTTAATTTTAAATAAAAATAAAGAGAAACATTTTTTTTTTTCTTATTCATAATACTTTAGATTATTATACGTATGTAAATTATTATACGTAAAATATATATGTTTTTTTAAATTTTTGTAGTGATGGCACAAATGCAAACCGTCGAAAAGGCGAAAAAATAAGTGGGAAAGATAACGCGGAAAATGTAAGATATATCGCTTTTCTGGTGCGACTGGGTTCTTCCTGGCGCCAATAGTATATCCTCTTTGCCGAATCTCTCGCTCTTTCTTTTCCAGCATTTACAATTTACGAGTTCGTTCGACATTTGAACATGCATGAGAAGGAAGCGAGGACAATCGTTGACATAGCTAGCCGCAAAGCTTCGTCCTCATATGCAACCACTTGAATGTCTTTTTATAGGCACCTCTTCGTATTTCACGCTGCCATTAAGTGCCGATTTGTCCCCCTCTAACAGTCTGTGCTACCACAATTTGAAATTTTGCATGTATAAAAAACAAAATGAAAATTACGTAATTATCGTTATTTTGTGATATATGAAATTAAGTAAATAATAATTATATAGGAAACAATTAATAATTGTTAGCAATAATATAATTTACGAAAACTATAACTGTATAACGTGAAAAATGCAGAAATAATAATTTATATTATATAATAACAGAAACAAATTTTAAATAATGGTGCAATAGAGAAAAATGTGTATGATTCTAAAAGATTAAAAAAAATTAAAAATACAAAACAGCAATTACAATTGTATAAATAATAATTTATGACATGTTATAAAAATGAATGAATTTTATAGTATAGAATTAATATTTCATAAAATAAAAACATGAAGAATTTATTTTCTTATTTTTTTCAAGATAAATAAGTAAATATCTTTTGATCAAAAGAAATATTTCGTTCGCAATTCAATTGCACCAAAAATAATACTTATTCACAGAATTATTATTTTCAATGAAAATCGTTTTTTGCCTGATATACGTATAATATAAAAAAAAAACATCTTGCAAGTATTCAGGGTTGGAGAAGCTCCTCCACGTGCATGCCAGATATCCTTCGCCAGGATGCGTTCTCCTTGCATCTTGCGCCGCGTGCCGAAGCAGCATTTAGGAACCACAGAGGCCTCTTTACCTCCATTGTCCTAGCGCCTCCAATTACATATTTTATTGTATGGTACGACAGCAGCGCGCGACGCGTGCTAGTTCTGCTTAACGTTGTCGAAAAGGAATATCCTTCGACACCCTCTTCTCACGGAGATCACTGAGACGCAAAATCGTCCGGGGAGGTCGGCGCCAAGTCGCCGAAGCTATAATATTTTGTCCTGAATGATCCAGGGACGTTTCGTATTTACAAGTTCCGACGGAACAGTCCCGTGTTGTCGAAATTGGAGAACGCGCGACGGAAGCGAGTTGCGACATTCATAGTCTCATTCATCTCTTCCGCTTTCATTCCCTCGCACAATTTTTTTACTGAACTGCTTCTTTTTTTAAGCATTCGAAATAACGAGGATTTTCTTAACAAAATTACTAAATACTTTTGTAATCAAGTTTTCGATTAATCATACTATCGATCGAGTGTTTGTACTAATAATTTAATTGTCACTTAAGTCATCAAAATTTATCTCTATAAGAACGATTTTATTATAACTACGAGATAAATCCAGAAATAAATTGAAATTTTACATAAATCATGTTTATACGTTACAGAAAAATTAAATAAACTTTTGTAATTCCTGCGTTTTACATTTTATACGGCAATTATTGAGTGAGTTTAGTAATATCCGTAATTATAATTCTTGAAATATGTACTCGTTTACTTGAAGCGGTTTTAATTTATCCTACTGATGTAATAAAACAATTGTATGATTCTTTGGTTACATTATAATTTGCTATCGAATGTAAAATAACACCTACTGTTGTTATAACATCAATGTAAATCATCGTTTACACCACAGTTTAGTTATAACTACTGTTGTTACTAAACCTGCCGTGTAAGCGTCATTGATACAATTTCCATCTATTTATTAGAAACAGAAATCATAAAGTAGATCAAAACCAATCCCATTTTAGCTTAATTATAAATAAATCAAGAGCACGCGCCTACAACACTAAGTATTATATATTATCCATTGCGGGAATACAAAGCTTTCTCATTCATTTACGCGTCTCATTGTGCATGCTAATAATGCGTGGAAAAAAAAAGAGCGAATGAAAAGAATAAGCAAATGTCCTCTTCCCTAACATCAACAGACGTAGTTACATTTTCATTGCGGAGAAACGCAGATGTCGACCACTTGCTACCCCGAGGATGACGATTTGGATGAAATCTATTCCTTCTGTTCGTCGCCACGGGGTGCCACGGGGCAATGTATTTTGCTACCGTACTTTATGCCCCGTGATACAAGCCCCTCACATTTATGCAACACGCCGCTTATTCTTCCGCAATTACGAAATGCAATTTAGATGTGGGCACGTCTCTCCGCCGGCAAATATGCAGTCTAGTCGATTGTGATCGCTTTAACTCTTTTATGAGGGTGTAAGTTCATAGCAATAATAAAAATATTTTTAGCTGTTAAAAAAAAATTGACTAAATTTAATTAGATTAATTGAATTATATTAATTAAACATACAGAAAGTTTGGCAGGTGAATTAGTTGCATCAGACAGTACACGATGACATTTAATGTACGCTGGCTGGATACTTAATTAAAATGAAAATTTCTTAGCATTGTCGACTATCAATTAAATTAAATATATTTTAAATTATAAAAAACAAAAGAATAGTTTTAAATGAAAACGATAGTTCTGCAAGCGATAGAATCAGATTAATCACATTTTATTTTCATTGAAGTATATATTGTATAACGCCATTGTATAATTTGTTTTAATATTACTAGCATAATTTCTAAAATCGATTTTTAATTAAAAAAAGTTTATTATATTTCTTCCAAGTGCAGCAATATAATATTTTACATTTATAATTTCTTGTGCATTTAGAATGAAAAGACAAATTTTCAGGCAAAATTTTATTAATCGATACTACCACAAGGAACTTGTGTAATTCAATTGAATTGAATTTACTAATTATGTGTTGAGCGTTTTCTGAAAATTCACACTTCTCTTTCCCACGGCAGCAAAATGTGTCCCTGGGGTGTCTCTCGTATACATTACGGCTGCACTTATGTCAATCCTTCTCCTATTAATAATGCCATCAAATTCTCACACACACATACACACACACACATATATACACCATAATTGTTTTCTCATCTCTTTATTTAAATTATTTAATCACTTTATTCATTGATTTCTAAGACCACTCTTAAATAGCAGTATATTCCTTTCCAATAAATGTATAAGATAAATTTCCCATCTTCTCATCTCGATTAAATCGATACTACGATTCAATTGAGATGAATCCTGCACAGACTCTACATTGTTTTCTCGGCTTACTTTTAGGCTGTTAAGCCGCGCTCGAATCTGTTGAGACGGGTCATTCCTTTTTTCAAAGGGTACAATACGTGTAAAGGAAGGGAAATATGAGAAATAAAGTAAAAGCCTAAATAAACAACGACACAAGTTATTGCCAATGAACTTTACTTCGAAATTGTTTGATTAATCCAACGGATTTGAAAGTGCACTTATGAACAGGTTTCACATCAAGATAAGTTTCATTCAAATTTGGACTTCTATTAAAAAATAATTAACAACTATAATTAATAATTAACTTTTTATTTAAGTAGACAATGCATATACGAAATAAACAAACAAATACATTATAGTATCCTTTTAAAATTATTACATATTCTAAGAAGCATATAATTATATCAAAACGACAAAATAATTTGATGGTAAAAATAAGAAATTTTTAAGAGAATCGGAGAAAAAATATATATTTATATATAAGATATTTCATTATAATAATTCAAAATTTTTAAAAAGAATAAATCTACATTATTTTAAATAATCTCTACAATTTTTTTTGAGATGATGCTGACATAAAATCGACAAAATTATCAATGTTACAAGCTAGAAAATACTTCGATTGGCTTAACAGAATTGAAAATCCTTTTACAAGTTTAAAATTCACACATGCCTAATGCATAATTGAAAAACACAGACAATAAGAACAGAAAATAATAAATTTCAGAAATCGTGTGTTATTTTGGTATACACGGTTCTGACAGATTAAAATTTGAATTATTCCCTGTTTCTATTGCTTGTATTTTTTAATTAAGGCAATGCTGAAGTGACGGCTGAACTTGATCAATGTCAATGTCAATATTATAGAGACAATTTCGGAGATTTTTATAGAAACATCTTGATAATTTGGTCACTCCAGCACCCTTAATGGTATCTCATCTAAGCGTAAATAAATTTAGAAAATTAAACTTAGACTAACATTTGAAACTAACTTAGGCTATGCCTAGGAACGGCAAATTCAGAAATGGCATTTTTTAAAAAAGAATTTCTTAAAAAATAGACATTTTTTGCGACTAAAAAAATTGTTTCTCAATCGATGACTACTAAATTTGAGTCAGGGATTTACAACAGGGATCTTCGTGTTGATTTCGTTTTAGCATAGAGAAATCTGAGACTATGCTTTTTTCGCGCAATCATTGACATATACATAGAATAGAATAAGTAGATTTACAGCAAATGAATTTGCTATTAAAAAAGCGCGTAAAGAGTTCTATTATAGTAAATGAAATATATATAATTTTGCAACTTTTAAATGTATTATAAAAACATTATTGTAATAAAGATAAACTAGTAAAATCCTTAGAAAAATCCTTAAAAAAAATTCTCTTTTTTTTTTGTTCTTTGTTGCGAACATAGACTTGAACATTCCAGTTTGAAGGTTGAATAGCGGCGGCAACGATTTAGAAGTGCTTAGGAGCAGAAATCTTAATCCGACTCCGACTTAATCTTTAATGTGAAGTAAAATGCATTCTTTAACTATAACTCTTCTAATTAATACTGCAATTCGCACCGATAAATCGGTTTGACTCATCATATCAAATAATTACGTATAATATTCTCTTTGTGCAAACATTTTCTATAATATGCGTAATCTATAGTGTATATTTATTAATAATAACATATCTCACTTTATCACAATAATCATTGTCAAAAATATAAAAAAATTGATCCCGTAAAAGATAATTTTTTTATATGTTATATACACTGTATCAACAAATTAAAAGAGCACTTATTCTGTCCTTCAAAAATAGATAATTTTCAAGAAAGTGTATTTTTGTAAAAATTAATTATAATGAGAGGATTCAAAAAATATTTTAAAGCTTGATGCCCTAAAAGTTTTTTTAAATCAGTACTATAAAACGATTTGAATGTTTTTTATACGCAACTATACGCAAATAAAGATCCATCAAATCTTGAAACTTTCACGAACTTTACAAAGTTCTAAGGTGTTAGTTAAAAATCGCACATGAAAACAGTTTTTGAAAGAGTGAATCTTTATTTTTAATTTGTGAGCAGTGAAAATAAAAGAAAACGCTTTTTGCTTCATTGTTGAATAATTTGATAAAGAAAATTATATAAGGCTCAATAAGTACGTAAATTAAAAATACAGATGCACTCTTTTAAAAGTTGTAATATTTGTATACGAGTTTTAATTTGTGCCATGGAACTTTGCCAAATTTGTAAAAAAGTTTGAGTTTTGATGAATCTCTATTTGTATCCATAAAAATCAATCAAATCATTATTTAATTGTCAATCTAAAAAGTATAGAGACTTTAAAACGCTTTTGGATTATTTTATTATAATAGTTTTTCACGAAATTTAAAAAAAAATGGCTATATTTGCAGAATAGATAATTCCTTAATTTTTAGCGAATATACAGTGTACATTATTATTTAATAATATAGTTGCAGTTTTAATTCTCTGTCCGTGAACGTTTTTTTGCAAATGTATACTATTTTAATGATATCATTTTAATTTATCCCTGAAATTATTTTTGATTTCAGAGAAACATTTTTCTAAAATAAAAAATAAAAAAGTTTTTGAGGATGGTACATCAAAATAACCTATCCTGTGTCTATTGATATTTCTAGTTTACAGACTATGTAATTATAATTATATAATGTACATTACCGCTCGTGGAAGTTTAAACACTTGCATAATCGAGTGAGCATGTATTTGTATATTATAATGATACACATACATCAATTGTAAAAACTCGATAAATTATTTTTAATTTGATACATAAAAATATATTATCTTTATTCGCAAAACTTTGATAGTATAATCGAAAATTTTCAAAAATTCACGACACAAAAAAATAAAAATAATTTATAAAGCTTTTACAATTGATGTTAGTATACAAGTACTCTAAAATATAGAAAAAAATAACACATTACTGTTTTATAATGTCCTAATTTTTTAATTTTACACCATTTAATAAAATTTATGCAAATGTCCTAACTTCCACGAGCAGTAGAGTAGTTGTATATTTGTAAACAAAACTCGCTCCTTTGTCTTTTATATAAAATTCTTTTATATAAAATTTCGATATCTTTCACTCTTTCTCTTATTTTATTCTCTTATTAAAAATGAATGTATTTGTTCTGTGAATTTTTGCAATTTATCTCACATAATAATCATTCAAATAATAATTAATAATAATCGTAAGCTATGAATTATAACTGGACTAGAATAAAGCAAATCGATCTTTTAATTACTATCCTTCAAGGATTGATTTGGTTTTGCTTTGGAAGCGTCGTTCAATTCTTTCTCATTTGAATGTCCGTCGGAAGTACGACAAAAATCGATGGTGACATGATCGGATCTCTTACTATTGAAATTTACAATCGGGAATGTCTCGCATTTGATAGGATTGATACAGTATATTTTATCATTATTTGTTTCTGCCGTGTCATTGATGTATTGTACATCATTTTTTTTAGCAGTTTTTGTAAAATCATGGTGGATTATATCACAGCCATGTTCTCTCGAATTATCGTTAACGTGTGTAGTTGAAGATTCCTGACAAATATCTTTGCCGGATGCCGCAGAAGCATTGTTAGTCTTCAAGTCTTTTGACAAATTTTGTTTACGTCCGGAAAGTAGAATCCTGTCGATAGTCATGAATGGCATTTCAAAGCAGAGGCTCCATAACACGGATATTATCATCGTGAACATTAAATTGGCGAAGAATGCGCGTATCTGATAAACAAGAAATTTTATTTATTGCTTGTCTTTTCTTATATTTGTGCTTTAATTTAATTATGACTAATGCAATATCTCGCAAATATCTAAAATAAGCAGAGGCTAATGTAATTAATACATTAAGCACATATATTTATATAAAATTTACTTAAAATAAAATGTAGCAATATAAATGTTCGATAAAATATTTTTCATGCATATATAAATATGTATATAAACATATATAAGCATATAGAAATATTTTCTTTTATAAAATTACTTTAAGTGTAATAAAAATAACAATAATAACAAGAAAACATAAAAAATAATTAAAGAGATAATTTTCGCATTATTTGTTTTAGAAAAAATTAAATTTGTAGAAATGTAAAAAAAATTGCTCATATATTACTATGTGTAATTTTATATACAATTATATGTGAGCAATTTTATATTTCTTCAAATTTGATTTTTTTTTAAACAATGCAAAAATTATTCTTTTATATTTGATATTTTCTTCTTCTTATTATTATTATCACTTTTATTCTTTTGCCTTTGTTGTATTAGGTGTTGGAATTAATTCGTAGCGTTTTACAAGTGATGGGAAGTACTTTCATTAATGTATTTTTTAATGCTCATGTGAAATAAATAACATTCTTTCATTAAACTACGAATTACGCTACGAATTAACTTTCATTACGCTACAAATTAATTCCAACACCTAATAATATTTTAAGAAAGTTTTTATTTTTCTTGCTTACCACGTTTATTTGTGTTAAATTGCCGGTAGTTCGAATGGCTCCGATGTGTGATAGTATGAACAGATAATGAGAGAGATAAGCACAGTAGGTTAATTTGCTGAGCGGTATCCATCCACTCCAAGAAAGTAAATAATTGATGGGACCTTGAAATGATTATCACTTTTAGAGACTGCAGACATAACTGATGACATAACTCGATTTGGTAATTATCTCGCGCACGCGTGCGATTATTACCTGCATATCCGTGCGTACAACAGAAGATGATCCAGGAGACCGAGAGTGCAAAAACCTGTCGATGAAAACCGGCGTAGAAACTCGCCTCTAATCTGTTATATACGTGAGTGTCGAAGTACATGTTCCGTGGTCCGAAAATCACCGAGAAACCGGCTATAATCGCGAGCAGCCAACCGAAAATCACGAACCACTGCGTATGAAAGCAATTTAGTGATTTTGTAACGATTTATTTTATGATTGCTTCAAATTCAAGATATTTAAATATGTATATTTTATTTTTCAAAATATTAATAAAGTATATAAATATAAATTGTAGAAACAATATATATAATATATTTATGAAGCTACTTGTAAAATATTTTGACTTTAATTTTGACTTAATCTGCTTTATGTTGATTATTATAAGAGAGAGATAAATATTAGATCTATAATTAAATATTAAATAGATGATGATTAATATTAAATATTACATAAAACAAGTATGAGAGTAAACATAATTGTGTGAAACATAATTATTGTGTGAATAATACTTACATTGCGTAATTTGATTTTGCAAGATCTCGTCTTATATATCAAGTATCCTAAGCCTAATCCAATGACGTAAGGGCCAAATCTATTGTATGTCTTTGTGTAGATCTCCAGGTAAACTTGAATTAAATCCATCTGTCTACGAAACATAACATCCTGTTAAGATTATAAAATTACTAAAATCCGGCAATCAAAAAATTTTATGTAATTTCCATACAATTTTTATAGAAATTAACATCACGTAAATGGTAATCTTGCACGATCTTTTACAATTATTTAATTATTTAATTGATTTTTAAAAACTTGGATATTATAAAAGGACCCACCGAGTGGATCAAAGCTTATAATAATAAATGCTAAATATTTTCAAAGTAAAAATTACTCAATTAATTAAAATTAGATAATTGAAAGAGTATAAAACTAGATAAACGAAACTAGAAATAAAATAAGACTATTATATTCGAATCTTTTTGAAAAAAAAAAAACAGATTTTTTAGATATTCAAATTACAATTTTTAATCAAATAATAAAAGCAAAATTGAAATTCTACACTCACTCCTTATAATAGAGCATGGTGCCCGTTAATTGAAGAACATAAGTTGTAACGAAAGGCACTAAGACTGAAAGAAACAAGCAGACGGCCAAAATAATGGTAAAGAACAGACTCCTAAACTTGAGCATAGGATACAGTATAAGCGGCGATAGCCAAACAAACTGCATGTCGGCCGATAGGTACCAGGATTGGGACATGCACTAGAAGCAAACATAAGAAAAGAGTGATATCTTCGCAAAAGTGCGCAAATCTGAAAAAAAAGCAACGAAAAGTACAAAATAGCACTTAATATGTAAACTTAGTAAATCCAAAGTAAAAAGAAAGAAACGAATAAAATAAGAATATTATGATAAAAGAATATGCGTAGCATAGATACGTCATATCTATCATTTCTACGTACAAAATAATGGTTAATTACTGTTCAACATACAATCATATTTAGTATAAATAATATGCAAAAAAATATGCAAAGTAAATTAAATTCAATAGCTATTCTACCATGTACGGTACATTAACATAATTGTTAACATAGAGCAAGTTGGTCCACCAATTTTCACGACAAAAGTTTTTGTCAGAGCCGACCCAGGTGTCCCACTGCGGGCCTGTACCAAATTTGTAGAATAGAGTGGCATAAAAACCAATCATCATCGCGTACGCCGGTGTTAATCTGATAAAAGAAGAAACTGTCTCAATGAATTCGAAGAGATAAAAAATAAATAAAAAGAAAAGGATATAGATTGAATGTGGACTTATGGAATATATTGAAAACTTAAATTGCGAAAAAAGTCGATTTGGCTCTGTATACATACCTTATATAACGATGAACATAAAGTCCTATCATGTCGAAACGCCACTTTGAAGCGGCTCGTTCTTTCTTTGACAGTTCGGTGTAAGCGAGTAGCATCCCACTCAGAAGGAAGAAAGTATCCGTGACAATGTTGCCATTGAGCACGAGCATGTTGTTCCAATCATAATGCATCTTTTTTGATAATAAAAATATTTTCATAATCGAAATGATTAAGGTTGACAGAATTTGAAGAATTAAAAGAGAAATCAAAAACAATGTGATTTTTAACTATACTTATATGTATATAAGTACATAGGTCTTTGTTTCTATAATCTTAATGTTAATAATCTTAATGTTTCTAAATACATTTTTCAGTTCAATTCTTCAAATTGTGTGCCGAACACAAGTGAACACTATTTCAGTTTTAGTTTAAAATTGCTTTTCCAAGACCAGCTCTATTCAACGTGCAGTTTAATTTTTTCCAAAGAATTGGAAAATCTATTTAAAAATTTACAAAAAATTATTTTTAGCACTAAGATCTAGTTTCAATCGCATTTAGCGCTTTACTTATTTGATTTATTCATAGTAGTTCTATATAAAATAATTATTAGATATTGTTAAAAAATATAGCTTACATATGGAATCTGTGTGAGATCCATTTTGACACTAACAGCCTCTATGTAATGAGTATGACCGTAAATGATCCAGCATATGCTGATGAAACGTAAGCCATCTAGACAGCGAATAGAATCCTCACGTCTGTCCGTAGTTTGCAACAGCTTTTTCCCATTCGTGTACAAAGAAAACGCCGTAAAAATATCTATATGAGAAAATCATTATCAAAATCGTTATCATTAGTAATCTCCGGATAATATTATCTTATTAAAAGAGCACAATATTTACCGTAAGAAATGCAGATTAATATTATTACATAGTTGATAATTCATAATTAATTACTAATTATTAATAATATTTATTATTAATGATTAACATTATTTAGATAATTTCCTTAATTGCACCTTCTTTCCTTTCTTAATAATCAATATAGTTAAAATTAATTTTGCAAAGCTTAGTAATCAACTTTATTAATTTAAATTTAACTTAACTTTATATGAAATATAAAACTGTGTGTTTTTAAAAGGGTAAATCTAAAGAATAAATATTTTTATATTTTTATATATCCTACTTTTCAATTTCCACGTGTTAATCTGCTGTTGTATTACGATATCATATCCCGTGCTGGTAATAATGATCAATGCGAATAGTATAAGAATCGATCTAAAAAATTTTCAAATGTTATACAAATTAAGTGTACATTACTACAGAAAAGTAAATGTTTATTTGATTATGAGAGAGCTTTATTTACGTGTAACACCAATCGGCAATGTCCCAAGTTTTTCGATCAGTTTCCATGGTGTGACATGATTCCTTAGAAACGTTGATAGTCATATCTACACGCCCTACGACTTTCAAAGGGTCGAGTGCGATTTCGAGAGACTCCTGTATCTCCGTATGATTGCAGGTGGACGGAACACAAAACATCCACTCGTATACAATTGAGTTGCCAGAACTCCATTTTGTCGCATTCTACCCCACAAGATATTTATATAATATTAGACCTCTAAACAATATAAATTTACGCAATCTTATTTTAAATAACTTAATTAATTTTTTATTTTTAGGAAACAAGAGGTCATGCCCTCATAATGCTTTGCCTAATTAATAAGCATCCTTTAAAAAGTTCACAGATTTTTATTAATTAAAAACTGATTGTCTAATTCTTACCTATTCCTTGTTAGATTAAAAATGTTTACATGTATAAAAATTAGGAACGATATTTATCTTTATTTTTATTTAATTATTTTTCGTATTCTCTAATTTATTTATATGCCTGACGATAGATGTAAACTGGACAATTCATTCGCATAAATTGTTGCATGTTGAACCACAGTAATTGCAATAATACGAACTCACCGATGCGATTGCAATATTTACGAGCAGATCCCCCAGGTCCAATTCGTGTCGTGGTGTACCATCGTCTGTGGAGATCTCGAATTGTACTGCCGCGTTGCAAGCCTGTCCGATGAATCCGTGCTCGTTCTTTATTCGCAAGCATTCATCAAAATTACCCAGCTGTTTATAATTGCCGGTGATCAAACCTGATGGTATTTTAACTGAGGCGTCGAACACTGAAAAACCAAAGAATCTTTGTTTAATCAATGTGCAAATTTCTTTTAGCTCTTGAATGAAAATTCGAGTCATTATTGCGATTTTCCTACAGTAACATATATTTTAATCTCTAGAATTTCTAGAGAATATTTGAGAAAAAGACGCCTGTACGATAATGTAAATATTCGAATAAAATACTGTAAAATATACAGGATTTATTACGATATCTAAAGCTTCAATGAGAAAGGGAATGCGCTCGTTTGTGATATATCGCGAAGCTTGCTACTATCAATTTGTTATCGATGCATCTTATTGTTGTGTTTTTCTGGACATTTACGGCATTCCGGCTTTGACATTTAACACGCCCTTTCTCCCGTTCCGTTTAAATAAGCACATTCTGAAACCGGTTAAAACAGACGCAGGTGTAGTCAATGCTTCAAGGCGTTCTTCTGTCCTCAATCCACGATCAGCTAGCGTCATTTTTTCACATTACTCTTCGAATATCCGGAATCATTATCGCAGACCCGGAGAATAATGATTACTGAAGACTGATATCTTGAACTCGGTATAATCTTTAATAATCGTTTATCGAACAGTCTCTGCCCTCAGAGTGCAACGTAAAGTCTTGTGATTTATTGCAATATATTATTGTATGTAAGAGGTCAAATAAGTTTTTTTTTTGCTTAAGTTACGTTGCAGTTAATGAGCTGTAAAATTAGCTTAATTACGTTAAAAGTTACATAAATGAGGACTAACTTATTGTGAGTTACAAGTAAAATTAACTTAAATGAAGAATTAATTTTAAACGGCATTACTTAAATTAAATCAACATAATTACAATTATTATAATTTTTATAAGTATTGAAAAATTAAACATAAAAGTACAATATAGAATATAATATAAATATAATATTTTTTTTTACTTATAAATCAAGTTTATATAAAATAATAAAGAAGGTTTCTAAGAAAGAAAGATATGTTTTTCCTTTAACATTATGTATAGCAATAAATTAGTCATAGTGTAATAGGAATCATAAGATTTACACAGACGATTTATATGTTATTGATTATTACGTACTACTACATCAGTATCTCACGCACGTATACACATAAATGTTCGTTTAATAATAATTTTAATTAGACATCTAATTTATTTCTGAGAACTCCACGTTGTTTCTTGCAAACTACTAGTCTGTGAATTATTATTTCGTAAGTACGGATTGCCCAGTTTTTATATGAAGGAAATATTGTTACGACGCGACAGCTTTAGAGCGCCATATTGAACTAAGAAATGATAAAAAAGATTTCAATTTCGAAATTTTTTATCGTTTTTGACATAAATTTCACCTAACAGACACGTATTAATACGCATGCTTTAATTCTGGAAAAGGATTTTCAAATCAGTAAGAGAGAAAAAAGTAATTATTATTCAAAAATTATAAGATTCGATAATACAAATGGCTGTAAGATCTCCTTAAGTTATGGGTTATTAAATTTTTAACTTTATTATTCAACTCTTAATTTTTTAACTAGTTATCATTCAATTTGTTGTGTTATGACACATATCTATAAATGTGAATATAAGATTGTAATAGAATACAATTCCTACTATAGTCTTTTCATCATAAAATTTTTATAAAAATCTTACTCTTTGTTCTTTCTTCTCACAATTAATATATACTTAATTTTAAGATTAAGATTTATCGATTCTAATCTTCATTTTTATGGATGCTTATTTTTCTTTAATAACAAACGAAGCAAACAGACTTGAGAAAAAATTTTGTATACGAAAAAAGAAATTGCGTATGAGCAATTAAATCTTATATACGATATAATAAGTCACGTTCAGTTCTAGGAGGAATAAACTATCCAACTACGCGTTGAGAGAAACCACGCATTATATTTTATATATATGTACATTATTAGTCTGTGTACATCATACAGCGAATTATACTCATTGAAATGAAATTTCAAGGTGATTCCTTGGAACCGTGATTGCGCTGTGACGCAGAGGAACGTCAATGTCGCGAGGGCATTAACTGCGGAAGTACTTACGTGATACGATACTAAGTTCGCAGAATCATGTACGGGAAATCACGTATTGCAAAAATGAGTTGATCAAGTCGAAGAAAATCATACATTGGACGATAGCGCATTCAATTTTAAATGCCCGAACGATAGCGATAGCGAACATATTTACACAGATTGCACGATATCAGTGATAATTCAATGTATTCTCGGTTGATTCTAACGTAGAATCATAATAAGTCAAAGATATTATTAATACTTCAATTGCCAAGCTGATTTTAACATTGACAACTGATTTCGGCTTTGAGTTTAATAAGTGTAGTATATACAATATTATTTTAACATTTTATTGTTTTTTTATGTCTTTATATAATTTATATTATTTCTTCAACATCTTAAATACTTACAATTAGTAAAATCATTTTTAATCTTAAAATTGATAAATGAAACCTATGATTGAATGACGGAGATTTTACACGTCTAGATATGGATGATATGATAGTCAAAAGGTGTTAATGTAATAATGCAAGTTATTTTATTTCTAAAATCTCTCCATATTTATAAATAGAGGAATCTTTAACGTATTTACGAGAATTCCTGTCGTTATCCTCGCGTACTCAATCGATCCGACTCTTAACGTCAGCGTATAAACGTATAAACAATAGCTGAGGAATCGTCCTAATTGGATTGGCGATCAAGTGACGTACAAGCCAGGAAAAGATCGATCGATCGATCGACTGATCGAAGGCAGGTCTATGATACACAAGGACGGTCGTCAGCCTCGTGGATGCATCTTGCTGACCCAGTTTGGTCTCGCGTACGACGCATATATCAATTACATCGGTCAATATATTATATTATTGTTTCTATGCGAATATACGTGCGATAGAGCATTAATTGTTTTTTTTTTCTTAACGGCATGGTTGTTGCAAAACTGGTAATATTCGCATGGTGATCGTTAAATTAATAAGAATTAGTTCTTTCGACATCTTTCATTCGATTTTCTTTTTGTGTCGAATTGATTAAGTTAGAAGAAAAAAGTAATATTTAATGATGTCATATTGTAGCAGCTAAGATTCAATAATTATCATATATATTATATATCGCATAATATAATTATTATATATTAAATAAACTTAATTCTTCATTGTATTAAGCATCTTTTACTGTATCATATACACTCCAGGCCAAAAGTCTGAAAATATTTTTCAAAAATTGATTATCCAATAATAGTGCTATTTGATTATTATTTTTCATATCTTCTGTATATTTTCTCTAAATAATTATTTATTGTAAATTATTTATTAATTGTTAACTAATTTATTTTTCTTCTTTTTGATTAAAAAAAACATCGGATGGAAACGAGTAAGAAAAGATCTTATTAATTTAATGCGATTATTTTATGAATCAATGGATTGTAATTATTAGCTGTTCTATCCTTATCTTCTTTTTTATATTAAATATAATATGTTTGAATAAAAATGTATTTGTATGTACAATACCGGTGGAATATAAAAAGAAACGCAATGATCGCGCACTAGATACTGTCAATAGAGAAATCCATTTGACACTGGTATTAAAAAGAGAAAAAAATGCATCGGATGGCGTTCATGGATATTCATTGGATGTTGCGTTTGCGTATTGACGTAAGAACGAATAACGACGTGTCAACTAATTATCGCGGCAAGATAAACGCTGTCATAATACAAAACGGCACGGCAATGATCTATGCAGCGATGATCCATAACAGCGAGATTCATATGCGCCGTCAAGGACGCGTGAGTTAAATATCTTATAACGGCCGATGCTGTCACCGATCGACATCGCAGTATTAATATCAATGAGATCAATGTCACTCGTTAATCTGTGCTAGTCCAAGTGTCACGGAGACGATAATTTGTTCGCAAAAATGGACACAAGGTTCTTTCGATCGAACATAAATTTGACTTTGATATCGAAAACACGCGCGCAATCTGAACTTATTTGTTCGGACTAATCAATCGCGAAATCATATCAATGTCGAAATCATACGACTAATGTGTGATTTTGATTTTCGAAATTATTCATCTTTGAATTTTTGAGAAGATAAAAAGACGATAAAATTTCGCGACGTGTTTCGCTTTCGCAACTCGTCCTCGTCGAGTACGTTGAACTCGTTGTAGTTTGAAAAAAAAAAAGAAATGTTTATCACATCGATTGATCTTTCTGATTCATCCATTATTATCTATGAGGCAGAGCGAAGAGATTAATATCTGCAGGTAATTGACGCGCGATATGCATCCCACGTGTGCTTGTCGCGATATCATATACGCAATATTACATGTCCGATAACCTCCCTCGATAATTGTGCGCAGCGTGCAATGTCCGATAATTGCTGAATGTTTAAACATAAAAACGCAATTGTTTCGTGATGTCATTTCGCGACGCATAACAGACAAAACAATATGTAAAGATTATATAATGTTTTCCTCCTTATTATTTTCCCCCACAAATCCAAATTATTCTCGTTGCATAAGAGATAAAGAAATCGGAATTATTACAAATTATACGTGCAACCATATTAATTTTACATCTGAGCATGATGATTATTTAATTTTACAACTTTTCACTCTTAGCTCTTTGGAGAAAATGAAATATAATTTAATATTATGTTAATAAAATATTATTTAAATATTTAAAAATGTATTTTTTCCGATTCATTTATTAGACGAAATCTATAGGGATTTGAACATATTTCATCCAAATTATCTCCATCACTTTAATTATCTTCGATTTATCTTTTTTTAAAAAAGTTTTTAGAAAGACAACAGTTAAAATTTATTTATTGTAACTTATTCGCTGAGCAAAATTATTATTATTTCTAACACAAAAATATAGCCATCAAAAAGTCTTTTGCAAAAGAAAAGATGGTCTATTAATTGAATTTTAATTCGTATTGATTGGAATTTTAGATATCTAACATTTTAATTATGAGAAACGATGAAGTCTAAAGAATATCTCTCTCTCTCTCTCTCTCTCTCTCTCTCTGTTTTCGATCTTTCTATTTATTATTTTACTTACTTTGAAGCGCCCAGGGTGTGTACGTCTCAAGTGCCTTCAAATAGATTTTGCCATCGCGAATACACTCGGAGGAAGCAAATTCTCCAGGTACGAAGGGCTTTGTAAGGACATCTGCGAGAACAACTTCGGGCCTCAACCTTTTACCAACTCCCGCCCCCACTAGCAGGATTAAGAGGAGACTCACACACACTCTCCATTCCGACCGTATTGACTTCATTCTTCTTGAATTTTTTCCTTTTGAATATTAGTTAAAAATTTCGTATTACTAAATGCATGCAAACAGAAATATCCATCGCATTAAAGTAAACGAAAAAAATATAAAATGCTAATTGACTGTGATGTACACGGTTATGTTCTGTTGCATGTATAATGCGCAATAAGTGTCATTTTATTCTTGTTAAACAAGAAATGTTAAACAATAAAGTAATATATAATGCGCATTATAGATACAGCCAATGTAAGGTCGCATAAGGTCGGTTCAAGTAAACTTATCAAGTATACTTACGCAAGCCACTTGTGCAAGTTTACTTGAACGTGGTTGGCCTAATGCTACAATGCTTTGAAGTATTCTTTAACTATCCAACTTGTAAAATTCTTTCTTCTGATTAATCAATCAAATACACCAAAAGATATTTGTAATGAGACTTTGGTCGCATTCTATGCGTGCAACAAAATGTAGCCCACGTTTTCGTTTTAGTGTGTTCGACTGATGCATTTCAACAAAGCATTTCAAACCTGATTGGGAGAGCATCCTAGCCAATCAATATACTTAAAATCTTTTGTCGTATTATAATAATAGTCCTTCCACTGGAAGAACTGATGCAGCACTAGCGCTGTGCTTCGATGAAAACTGCACTATATAGTCATACAGTATAATATAATAGACCTGTTCTTTTTGGCTGAAGTTTTGCACTAGTTCATTTTTCTTCCTGAAGAGAAAAGCCAAAAAGAACAGGTCTTATAATAGAGAGGATAAATCATGGGTGCCTTTCCAATGATTTAACACAAATTGAGCAAATTAATTTACATATTTTCGCACGGACAATTTTTTTCTTAGAATTTACCTTGAAAATATGGTAATGTCCTGAGATATTATATTTCGAAGAATTTTATGTAAATTTCTCTCATTTATTAATAAAACTGCAATAAAATGTATAATAAGTTTGATTTTAACGAAGTACGTGGTAAAAGTTTTTAAAATATTATTGTACCACAACTATCATATTTTCAGGGTAAATTGTAAGAGACAATTCTGTCCATACAGTATATTAATAAATAATTTAATCCTTTTAACTATATATTTTTTGTTGTCATGATGAACCTTATAATCTTATTTGTCAAAAGAATTAAATTATTTATTTTTTAATACTGAAAATATGTGAATTAATTTGCTACGTTCATATTAAGATACGTTATATTTCTACAATAACCATAGTAAGCGTAGTTGTAAGTGGTAAGAAGCCAAGTAGTAAGAATGTAGTTGTAAGAATCAACCAATCAAATCGAATATGAAGAGAATATTTGACTGCGATTGATTTTTACAACTGCAATCACTTACAACTGCGTTTACAGGTATTATAGAAGAGGCAATTGGAAAGACCTCGTGTAACTTTTTCCTTAGACGGAAACGCGAAAAGTACAGAACATGTATATAAAATATGTGTATATACATATACATGTATAAAAGTATAAAAATTTTCATTTTTCATGTTTCCATTGTAGAGAAGAAGTTATCGGATTGATATCCATACACAAAACTTGATTTTCAACTCTGTCAACTCCGAGTATCCTTTATTCTTGTCAAACATTCGATGAACAACAAGGATAAAATGATAGTCGAGTTGATAGAGTTGAGTTTCAAAGTGCCTCTCAGGGCTGCTTTCCAATTGTGTGTGTGTGTGTGTGTGTGTGTGTGTTTAAGGGGTTAATCTAATCGCATTTAATTATATCCAATTATATCCATTTAATTAATATCCAATTAATTATCAAATTGCATTTCTCTTACAAAAAGGCACGTAAAATGTCATTGGATAATTTTTTATACGTTTATGCGGCTAGACTAAGTTTGTGTGGATATACCCTAACACATCTTAATAAAAATGTACACAGGAATGCACAAAGTGTCGTGTTGTATATTCTTGTGATTTAATTAAAATAGAATGTGTACATTATGTACATTGTGATTTCGATCTCGATTTCGGTTTATTTTAGATAGACTAAATGTACACAGCTTACATAATTGATTACCAGCCCTCGGGCTGAGTGTATGTTGTGTCGACGATTGGAACGCAACTTGCCGTATGCACAAAAGTGTCTTTAGTGATTTTACAATTGGAAAGACCCCAGATTTAGTATGGCTCAGTAAAACATTACTTATATTCTCTGTTGTCCATTTTGAGCACATTCCATTTAACGTTCGTAAGCATCATTTCATCCTTATCGTTTTCAAATTAAACAAGGATGAAACGATGCTCACGAGCATTGCGAACGTTAAGTTGAAACGTACCCTTTATGAAACAATAACAAAAACATTATAACTAGGTAAGAGTTTAAATTGCTTATTGCTTACAATAATATTTTGATTTATTTAGTTTTTAAAAATTTCATATATAATTATATATGTTTATGAATATTTACACATGCTCATATATATTTATATATATATATATATATATTTATCTATGAAAAAGGTTTGACTGGAACAACTATTATTAGAAATTAAAACCAAATATCGTTATTATTAAATTAATTAGAATAATGTAATACTATTATATCTCAAAAGCACCAACACAACTTTGATTTCAACTTGCACTAATCTTCCACCGTCTCTAAAGACGGTGGAGAAAGAGTTGAACTCAATATACCTATTTTGCACCAGTTTTCAATGAAATATTAAACACTGAAAATATATGAACCAGTGAAACAATACAATCGCATTGAGTGTGCGCCAGTATTGCACTAGCTTTTCGAACTGTGGAAAACGTTGTTTTCTATTTCCACGGAAAAAATAAGTATACTTAAGTACTCCTAATCGCACACATTCGAAGAAGGTCACATGCTGTCGACATGTAATTATCTCTAATAACTTCACGAATTAATGACACACAATTCCCATACCTTTATCTCCAATCTATTAAGAAAATTGTCTCGCACGTTATCGCACGTTATCGCACGTTTATTTCTAGCTTACCGTAATTTCTTGCGATTCCGATGATGGATGTTTAGCACGAGGAGGGAAAGACGGAACTGAAAATGGCGGATTCGCCGGGCTTGCTCGCTGGTCACGTGGCCGGAGTTGGAAAGGGGCGCGCGTCTCGCGCTTGTGTTTCGCGCGCGTCCTCGCGCGTGTAAACAGGAGAATCCGCCGCTCGTTAAAATATAAACGAAAGAAACACATAAAACACAAAACGCCGGCTGACTGTAGTGTACACGTTCCATCGGCGCGCTGGTTCACTTATATATTGGACGAACGGATGGGGGTAAGGGAGGCATTCCGTGCTTCTCTGACCACTCGTGGCCATCTCGGGTCTCCTCTTATCGATATAAGCGAGGATTACGCGTCCGCGAAGAGAAACGTCGCCGCTGCCGCCTCCGCCGCCTCCACCATCGTCGGAGAGTGGGAACAACACTCGGTTCGACAGCGAATGTGGTCAGGAATTCGATAATGCGAGCGAGATGGGAAGAATCTGCACAAATTTGCAGATGGACGATGATGAAATTCAATTACCGAGATCGTCTACGAAAACATGGTATCCTTCATGATCGCAATCGTATTCGATAAATTGATTGCTAGTAAATATCAACAAATTTGATAAATTCGCGACAAAAAAATTATAATTCTTTTTTGTTTAATGAATTATTTAAAATTCTGTAAAATATAAGGTAAAGTATAATAGGACGGGCGATGAGAAACAAAGATTTTTATATTATATTTTAATATAAAAACTACTTCCACTTATATGATATAAAAAGTACTTCCACTTCAATTGATATTTATATTGTATTTCCATGAATTATTATACAAGAGTGATATGAATTGCTATCTCCTTTTATTTGAATTCTTAACTTTCCTTAATCTAAATTTGATTTTATAAATTAAAAAGTAAAATAATTAAGACTAAAACAAAGACCAAATTCCAAGCTAGTGACAGTCAGCGCGGTTAATAAAACGCAAATTTTAATGTCAATAAAAATGTTAAAACATAAAAAGGACCTTAAGACGGTTTTATTCCATACTTAAACATTTCGACTCGATTTAAAATTGTTTTCAGCAACACAAAAAAATTATTATATAGATATACACTAAACATCCATCAAGATAACGTCATTCTCTCAGAATGCCAATTTTAAAGTAAAATCTTAATGGACATCTTTAATCTTTCGGTGTCTATTATATCTGTCTATACATAGACACAGTTACAAACATTCACGGGTAAGAATACACTTATTGTATTTGGTTTGTTAGAAAATTTGATGGATCCAGTTTTACGTTGAGTTCTAAAGTTCATTGACTTCATTTCATAATTGTCATTCTAAGAGAGTAACGTACCTTAAGGTTTAATGTATTTACGATAAGAATTTCCGTTTTTATATTGTTGAAGAAGATTCCAAATCGAGTAAAAATGTTCAAATAATGGAATCAGTAGATATGATAATGTCAAGATATAAAGCTGACTTAAGGTTCTTTTTATAATGTTTTAGCATTTATTATACGATATTGTAGTGCTTTGTTAACCGCGCTAACTATCATTAGCCTGGAATTTGGCCTTTGTTTCAGTGATTCGATATTTTTCGATAAAAAATTGTTCAATGCATGGATATATATAAAAATTTTTATATTAATAATATTAATAATTTCTATATATATATATATATATATATAAATATGTATGAAATATGTCCATACATCCTTTTTTTTGTAAAATTATTGTTTAATATAATAAAAATAATAATAATAATAATAATAATGAGAAAATGTAAAAAATAATTATAAGGATAATACGAAAATTATTCGTATGATTTATTTTATGTCCTATGCTTATGACTATTATAGAACAGGCATCAAACTTG